>JBBJLS010071321.1:0-30827 GCA_037577275.1 Bryconaethiops microstoma | reverse complement strand
AGTGTGTGTGTGTATATATATGTATGTATATATATATATATATATATGTATTATGATACTATTTTATTTAATGTGTGTGTATGTGTGCACTAAGCCAGTGCATGATATTACAGATTACCCGTTTTTGTTGATATGTCCCTAACAAAAACACATAAAAACGCGATGAGGTTTACACTGTCATAAAGTCATCCTCTTTTGGCAGGGCCAGCTCAGACACAGCAGATGATAACTGTTTTCATACATACTTACGCTGGTGAGAAACACTCTGATAGTTCAAGGAAAACCGCTGGAAGAACTCCAAACCCCAAAAGGAAAGGAGTTAGCCTTCTTAAGCATTCTTATGCTTCACTGTCACACAAGTGCTACTCCAAAAGCAGAGAAAACCCCGCAGTCTTACAACAGGCACATAGCTCTATAACTGCTAAGAGATAAATCTTACAGTCATCAACTCCAGTGAGGCAGAAATAATCCATCGTCATGGTACTGATGAATAAAAGGCCGAGTCATGAATGAAAGCTATTGACTGATAATCTTTTAATGAGTTGCAGCTATTGTTGCCGATAACAAATGCTTTTAGTATTTTGGTGTTAATTATTTCTTACTCCTAGCACACCGAAACTGATGAAATCCTGCCAGAAGTGTGGAACTTTTGTGCTTTTAAGTCAAAGAGAAATATTTTAATATTAATCACATCTGCTGAAAACTTGTTTTGTCTACTCATTCATTCTTCTGGTTGTTGTTCATACAGTCTTTTACATTGTTGCCACTTTATTGACAATGAAAACAAATTGGAAACAGTCTGCAGAGTCACTGAAGTCTGAAAAAGTTTACAAATTTAATGTAAATGAAATAACTGCATTATTAATTCATTAACCTGATATATAATTAAATACATAATTCATTAGATCATTAGTCTGAATAGTAGAGCGAAGCAAAAGTAATAACCCTCGACTTCTATGGCCTAATCAACATAAAGCTGACAGCAAGTAAGACAATAAAATGTAGCCTTCTTTGAGGGGCTTTCCAAGCTTATGTCAAGTTCAGATCATGGCTAAATACCACCAGCCTACCCATGCAATCCATTGCCACATAAAAAATCACTGGCAGGCTGCTTTTGTTACTTCATTAATCACATCAGTTTTTGGGCAGTTGTGTCTTCCAGTTTCCATACAAAGCCCTGGGCAAATTAGATTAATTTATGGTTGCTAGATTGATGAAGAAAGTCAGTTTGTTTATTGCAAAACCCCCATTAGCTGAGCTCTGGAGCTTCTCCTACACTCAGAAGCATTCACTCTTCAGAGTAACAATATATCAGCATAACCACAGAGAGAATTAATCCACTGAGAGAGTGAGAGGGAAAGATAGAGAGAGAGAGAGAGAGAGAGAGAGAGAGAGAGAGAGAGAGAGAGAGAGAGAGAGAGAGAGAGAGAGAGAGAGAGATTTTAATACCAAAGCTAAAGTTAAGTCTTCTTGTGTGCTTTAAAAGGTGAGATCTTTTGGATTCCTCTGGGGAGACCCAGCAAATACAGACACAATTATAAATGAGTCCTCTGCATTAATATTAAATAAACTGCCACATAACCTGACTGCTAAGTGCAGTGAAATGATTCCATAATTATTAATCTCATGTGGCTGCTTGTGCATCTGTGTATTAGTTTATGTGTGTGTGTGTGTGTTTGTGTGTGTTAGTTTATGTGTGTTTGTGTGTATGTAAATGTGTGTGTGTGTGTGTGTGTGTGTGTGTGTGTGTTTGAATCTGTGTAGGTCACAATGTGGTGGGATATGCACTTTATTTCTATACATACAGCACCTGGAGGGGAAGGTGCATCTACATGGAGGACCTGTACGTCATGCCTGAGTTCAGAGGTGTGTGTGTGTGTTATTTAATTATATTGTATGATGTTAATGAGAGTATAAAGCCCCTCTATTTCTCTCTCTCTCTCTCCTAGGTAAAGGCATTGGAAAGGCTCTGTTGGCATCAGTAGCCAGAGTAAGTTTATTTTTCTTTATATTATTCTCTATATTAGTATCCTGTTGAGGGGGGTGTATATTTATATTAGGCAGTTATATGTGGCAGTGGCTTTATATTTATATTAGGCAGTGTGTGAACAGTCAGTTTTTGAAGTCTATGTTGAAGGAGGAAAACAGATGAAAAACACTTTGAAAAGAACCAAACCATGATGTCTGTATAACATCTCCAGCATGGCAGGTCTTGTAGGAGTTTTCCTGTGTTCAGTGGTCAGAACCTACTAAAAGTGCTCCAAGGAAGGAGAACCAGAAAACCGACAACAGGGTCCTGGGCATCCGAGGTTCTCTGATGGTTGTGGGTAGTAAAGACCAGCCTGTGTGGTCTGATTCCACAGAGTTCCAAAGGTGGTTGTGCTAGGATGACTACTCCGAATCCTAAATAGGTGCATTTTTGTAGTTTTGCAGTTTTTTCTTCATCAAAACGTGTGAGAGGCGTACAAAGAAAGATTGAATTGTAATTCATTCCCCCTTTTTACCCTCAGTTGTTGATTTGTGTGCTGCTGTTGTGTTGTATGTTGCACCAGGAGAACGATATTTCATCTCACTGTGTACCTAATGTATATAGCTGGGATGGCAATAAAGCTCTACTTGACTTGAAGATCTGCCAAAAAATCCTGTCAAAACTAGACGATGGAGCAATATAAGAAGATGCTGTTCCCTAATGGCAGTGTCCTCTTTTAGCAGGATGATGCCCCCACACTGCAAACACTGTTCAGGAACTGTTTGAGAACTTCACAAAGAGCTCAAGGTGCTCCAGATTCCCCAGATCTCAATCCGACTGAGCTTCTGTGGAACGTGCTGGACAAACTAGTCCTATCCATAGAGACCCCACCTCCTTACATTAAACATTAAAGGATCTGCTGGTTTAGAACCACAAACCTTCAGAGGTTCTTGTGGAGTTCAGACCTCAATGGTCAGAGCTGATTTGGGTTCTCGAGACAGAAACACGGGTTTTAGTTGCTGTGTCTGATGTGAGTGTGTGTTGCAGGTGTGTGCAGAGCAGCAGTGTGTGCGGCTGCAGTTCTCCGTGCTGGACTGGAACAGACCTTCTCTGGACTTCTATCTGTCCAAAGGAGCTCAGGACTTGACGGATAAAGAGGGCTGGCACTTCCTTCGCTTCGATGGCGAGGCTCTGGAGAAACTTGGCCAGGAGGCTCCTTAGAAAAAGGCACTTACCACAGCAACCAGCTGGTTCCATCATCTCCTCACTGGTGATTTGTGTATGAAACACTAAATATGATTTACATATAAACACACTGTTGGGAATGTTTCCTGGTGTGTACTGAACATGATTGGTGATGAATAAACCTGATGTTGGAAATGTGACCCATTTGAGTTTCATAAAACAGTGTTTAAACTCACGTTTTTACATGAAACTGCTTGACGTTTCCTCATTTGTGGTCCTGAACTCAAATCGAATATGGAAAATCAGTACAAACAAAATAAAAATGTATTTGATTTCTGTTGTCGTTGTGACTCCTGTTCTAACACTTGTTTAAAGCACCCGACTCAATTTTACAAAAACTATATACAGGCCTGGTTAAGTAAACTAAGAAATTCCACATTGCATGTAACATTTGTGTTAAAATGATTATAATATATTATTATATAATTATATTATAAAGCACACAACTGTTCACCTTTTGCACAATGACAATTTCCACATATTCTTTTTACTATATTCAACAGTAAATATTCAGATACTTTTTGTCTGTAGGGTATATATAGTCTATATAACATAACTTGTAATTTGTCAGTTTATCCTATTTTTCTACTCTTTATTCTATTTACTAGTTATTGCAGGGTTACATTTGAACTGCATGTATATAACCAGGTTAACAAACATCTTGAATCTTGCAAGTAAATGTTTAACGAACGGTTGTTTTGTTTTGATAATTCTCATATTTCACTTTCTCGAAAACCAAAAGAGGGGGGGTATTAATGAGTAATTCAAAATTATTTGTAATAAATGAATAATTATTTTAACATAGTTGGATGGTAAACAGTGTTGTTCCTGTTCTGTGGCAGCAGGGGGCGCAGCACATTTTCTCCCATAAAACTGAAGGTTGAAGAGAGGGTCCTGATATTTACACACAAAAATATTGATAAATATTAGTATATATTTGAAATTAATCTCGACCGGGAATGGCGAGCGAGGCCGAGGCGAACGGTACGGATCTGCAGACCGAGGTGAGACCGAAAGGAAAGAGGACAAATATTTGAAAACGCGCTTGAGAATTAATTTAGCTTCTCACACGAATTTGTCCGTTCCCCCTTAAATGGTGCAGTGGTTACACGAGGCGCCGTAATGCTGCTGCACCGTTTAAGGTGGAACGGACAAATTCATGTGAGAAGCTAACTTTAGCTTCAAAAGCTATATTTAATATTTACTGTATCTACTGACTATATATTACCATATTTTCGAATTGCTATTACTAATAATAAAAGTTGTGGCTCGTTGTAAACAGTGGAACATTTTAGCTCCTAGCTCTACTCTAAAGCTAGCAAAGCTAAAGCTAACTAGTCAATAATAATAATAACGTGTGTAGTAATTATTAGCAAGTTTTAAGGGAGTCCTCAGATTCTTCTCTGAGTTTGGGTTTTAATTTTGGTGGTACTTCTTTGTTTCTCAGTTTCCTCTATGGGTTTGGGGTTTGATTCTGGTGGTACTTCTTGGTTCCTCAGGTTCTTCTCTGGGTTTGATTCTGATTGTTCCTGGACCTCTCAGTGTTGAGCTCGTGGTATTTATTTCATACCCAGAAAGAGAAGATCAGAGCAGAACGCTCCTCAGTTCCTCCTTAATCTTTAAGCATTTGGTTCCTCAGGTTCTTCACTGGGTTTTGAGTTTGGGGTTTGATTCTGGTGGTTCTGCTCTTAGACCTCTCAGTGTGGAGCTCCAGGTGATTGTTGGTTTTAGACCTCTCAGTATGGAGCTCCAGGTGATTATTTCACACCAAGGAAGAGAAGATTGGAGCAAAACTTTGTCTTTAAGTGTCTTTAAGTTCTTCCCTGGGTTTGGTTCTGGTGATGCTGGTTCTGCTCTATGGAGCTCCAGGTGTTTATTTTGCACCAAGAAAGAGAAGATCAGAGCCAACTGTTCCTTTGTTCCTGGGATTTATGGTCCTCCCATCTGGAGGACCATAAACATGCGGAGGAGAGATGAGACTTTCTCACAGCTGTCGGGGTCCAGGGCTCGTGGTTTAAGGCCGTTGTTGTGCGTGTCTTTTGTGTCTTCAGCTGGAGCAAGGTGCATACTCTTTGGCACGACAGAAGCTGGAGAACCTCCTGAACAAGAGCATGAGAATAAGGATGACGGACGGACGGACTCTGGTGGGGCTTTTTCTCTGTACTGACCGAGACTGTAACGTCATACTGGGGTCAGCTCAGGAGTTCCTGAAATCCACAGGTACACACTCATACACACTCACATGCACCCAAACGCAATCACTGCACCTGCAGCAGGAGTATATGAACATGTATCATATCTAGACTGTTTCTTTCTGTCTCTCTCGTTGTTTTTCTATACTCTCTCTCTCTCTCTCTCACTCTCACTCTCACTCTCAGACTCCTTCTCTCAGGGAGAACCACGGGTTCTTGGTCTGGCAATGATTCCTGGTCATCATGTGGTGTCGATCGAGGTGGAATCTGAGAGTTTACAGCAGTGACTCTGAGCACGCACACATGCCAGGGATGATGGGAAATGTAGTGCTGGTACTCCTTTGGCTGTCTTTACAGCGTGCCTTCACTCGTCCTGAACGGCTGGGCCAGACAGGAGGGGTGAGGAACTACAGGACTTCAGGCCCACCAGAGGAGCTTCATTATGGGACTGTATGAGTATGTGTGGCAATCTTGAGTGAGTGTGTGTGTGTGTGGTAATAGTGGCGTCTGATTGTAATAGTGTGTTTGTGTGCACGTGTGAGTGAAAGTGTGTGATTTTCATTAAATAAAGTGGTAATAGCAGTGAGTGTTGTGCTGATTAAACCTAAGTATCATATAAAATAAACCTGTATAACACCCACACATATAAAGGTATCAAAAAGGGTCTTTATCTGATGCCACAGAACCACATTTGGTTATCTAAAGAACCTCTCAGTGGATGTTTTTGAGAGAACACTTTTTATAAAGAACCCCCACTGAATGTGAAGGCAGATGTTCTGGAGAGAACCCTTCAGCTGATTAAGAAACTGTGGAAGGTTTTTCACTATCACATGGCTCTATTTTCAGACGTTCTTCTTCAGGGCACCCTAAGTGTTTCTTTATTTTTCCTGTGTGTGTTTGAATGTCTGGCTCTGCAGTGCATGGATGTGGACGAGTCTCTTCAGCAAGATGCAGCCATAGATGTTCTTTCCTGATTAAAACAACTGTCCAGAATGTCTGACGGTCAAGAAGACACACACAAAATAATAGAAATAAATATATTTTAAGTTCACACACGTTTATTAAAAGGTGCAAGAGGAAGACTGAGGTTTCCTGATTGACTGTTTGGTGGAAGTGCTGTTTTCCTGCTAGAGTTCTCCAACTAACAGAACACACAATCTGCCTTTGTCTGTGTGTGTGTGTGTGTGTGTGTGTGTGTGTGTGTGTGTGTGTGCACGCGCGCGCGCATGCAAGCATGTGCATGATGAATATGCTGTTGAAACGCTGTGGTTCTCCTTGTGCAGCGTAGATGTACAGATGTTTATACATCAATAAAGTTTACAGGTGAGCCGATGTGACCATGTGTACTGTGATTAATTACTGAGTGTGTGACTGTTCGGTCAATAATGTGAGTGTGATGGGGACAGTCAGTACTGAGTGATGGTGAGTACTGAGTCTGTTGGGGAGGGTCAGTACTATATAATGGTTCGTTCAGTCTATGATGGTAGTACTGATTGTAATGGGACTGATTATGTTATGGGAGGGTCAGTACTGATAGTGTGATGTAAAGGTTCAATACTCTGTGTTTGATGTAAAGGGTCAGTACTGAGTATGTTGGAACAGTCAGTACTGATTGTGTGATAAGAAGGGTCAGTACAGAGTGTATGAGAGTTTAATGTGTACTGAGCATGTGATGGTTCAGTTAGTCCTGAGTGTGTGATGGAGATGGTGTGAAGGGGAGGGTCAGTGCTGAGTGTATAATGGAGACAGTACTAAATGTTTGATGTAATTGTCAGTACTGAGTGTGTGATGGAGACGGTCGGTACTAATTGTATGATGGAATGCTCAGTACTGAATGGGATAGCTATGGTCAGTACTAACTGTATGATGGAATGGTCAGTACTGAGTGTGTGATGGGGACGGTCAGTGTTTATTGGTGGGTGTTTTAAATGTAGTTCTGTTGTTCTGATGGTGCTTTGGCTCTATCATTCAAGCCTAAATACGATGACATCATATTTCATAAATATTTACAATTATTTACAATTATATCTCCTTATTGCCCCCCCCATCTTCCCACTGGACTGCTCATTTATGCATGCGTTTGTGGGAAGGTGTTGTCATGGCGATGGCCATGTTGATCCTCAGTTATACATAAGCGTTTCGGCCATAGTGATTGGGCGACTGGGAGGTCATGGTGGTGCTGTAGGCGGTTCCTCTTGCAGGAACACGGTAGGAATACATTCTAGAAAGAAAAGAGAGAAGGAAATGTGTGTAGATCAGGTTACTATAGTAATATGATAATGGTGATGCAATGATGGAGGGATACAGTGCTGGAGTGATAAAGTTATATAGTAAAGATATAATTGATAAACTCACGCTTTTTCCTCTTTGTTGTTCATTCCACACGCGCACAGCAAACAGCTTCCACCAAACAGGGCCAATATTGCTGAACACCAGCCGATATACAGACCCTCACCTATTTCAAACCTGCAACACACACGCATATATACAGACCCTCATCTGTCTCAGACCTGCAATACATATATATATATACACATACAAACATGTTCAACTTTTTTTTTTCAGAAACACTCACTTGGTTCCAGGATAGAGGGGGTCAAAGAACTCCTGCGTGATGTTGAAGGCGTACCAGGACACGGCAATCATGGTGCAAATACCTGCAGAGGAACCGAGGAACATCCTCATATTTAATCCTCATATTTATTCTAACTTCACAGTACAGATTTACATTTACGGCATTTATCAGATGCTTTTATTCAAAGCGTCTTCCGTTCCCTAACTACAGGGGACCGTCTCCCTGGTGCAACTTGGGGTTAAGGGTCTTGCTTAGGAACCCAGTGGTGGTATCCTGAGGGTAGGATTCAAACCCATGACCTCTTGGTCCAGAGGCAAGTACTAGGCTGCCACCACCCCTACAGATCGTATTCATAATCTACTTTATCATCTACTACATCATCATCATCGTCGTCGTCGGCACTGCAGGTGTGTATCACAGTGCAGTTTGGTCCACCAGAGGGCACTCTTACCCTCTAGAATAAAGAAGACTCCTCCAAGAACAGCGATTCTTCCCTTCAGGACGTAGTTTTCTCCTCCGATCTTGGAGCACTGCATTCCCACCAGCGTGCAGATCAGCCCGAACGTCCCCATCACGATAGACGCAATCATGAGAGCGCGGGATGCCTGAACATGACCTGGACACGGTTCATTTAAATCAGTCAACTGATTAACCTTGACTGGAAACACATTTGAAGTTTAATTGTGCAGGTTCCAGACCTGCAGTTGCCGCTACAGCTGAAAACGTATTTATCTAAGAATGAAGTAAAAGTTGTTTATTCATGCAAACTTTACCTGCATATTGCTGCCAGTTGCGTAATATACAAATACATCAGTAGTTAATATTACGTGTCAGGAGAATATCTGGGTTCTATCACAACATCAGCACACAGTGATGGAGTTGTACAGTGATGGAGTGATGTAGTGATGGAGAGATACAGTGATGGAGTGATATAGTGAAGCGTGACATAGTAATGGAATGATATGGTGGAGTGCTAAAACTTCGTCAGTGGATTGACTTCCATTTAAGGTGGCACTCCTGAGTTGGAAAATTGGTACGGTGGAAAATTCATAAAACAACTTGTAGAATAATAATAATAGTTTAACAATAATAAAACATACATATAATTATGATACCAACAACAAATGTGTCGCCTCTAAGGTATTTATTTTATTTTATTCATTTTGTTCTTTAATTCATTCATTAATACGTTTAAGTTAAACGTGTTACAAAAATATATAATTCTGAATATATGCTTTTAATATAGAGCTGAAATAGTTTGTAAAAGACACTTGTTTGACGGTGTGATACAGTGATGGAGTGATATAGTAACAGAGTGATACAGTGATGTAGTGAAACAGTCATGGGTGCTAGTGGTGGAGTGATGTAGTGGTGTGACTTCCATTTAAGGTGGAACGGAAAATTAAAAAAATTACAGTATAATAATAATAATAATAATAATAATAATAATAATAATAATATAATGAAACAATGATATCAACAACAACAATAATTATACCAGTACCTGTCATTCCCATCAGATAAGGCATAATATTTAAAGCAACATATTTACTCCAAATACTTACTCCAAATTACTGTTTACTCAAAACAAATATGTATTTAAAATATTTACGCCAAACTAATATTTTCTCCCATCAAATGTTCACTCCAAACTAATATTTACTCCAAACTAACATTTACTCCAAAATTATATTTACCCCAAATATTTACTCCAAACCAATGTTACTCCAAATATTTACTCCAAACTTACTATTTCTGCCAATATTTACTCCAGATTAATATTTACTCCAGACTGAAATTTACCCAAAATATTTACTCCGAACTAATATTTACCACAAATATTTACTCCAAAAATGAACGCCAAATTAATATTTCCTCCATATATTTACTCCAACCTAATATTTACTTCAAATGTTTACTCCAAAGTAATATTACCTCCAAATATTTTCTCCTAACAAATATTTACTCCTAATGTTTACTTCAAACTTAATAATTATTCCAAATACTTACTCTAAACTAATATTCACACCAAATAAATATTTACTCTAATTACACTAATCATCCACATGAGATTTTCAGCCTCAGAACCTCAAAGTTAGTGCTAATTTGTGTGGCACGCTAACATACCGGACAGTCCGAGCATGGAGGGGAAGTCCTGACAGTTGTGGACCCCAGTTGAGTCCACCATGCAGGACATCCACAGGTTCTCGTAAACCGTGGCGGCGGTGATTACATTTCCCTCCATTTCCGAGACCCTCCAGAAGCGGTTGGGGATGGCGATACCGGACATCACCCATCCCACAAAGCCCAGGAAGAACGCCATGGCCTCCACCGCGGGGTTCATCATCACACGCCTTAATCAGCCTTAATTAGCCTTTAATCACCCTTTAATTAGCCTTTAATCAATAAATTACCGTTAAAATGGGGAGGATTTTTAGTGATCACTTTTACTATGATCACTAATCCTTCATTTACAACATCCAATTGAGAGAGAGAAGGACAGAGAGAGAATGTGTCCAGTCCGAGTACTGGAGTGAAGGTGTCTCCAGACTAAACTCCTCCTCCTGCTCTCACCACCAAATAAACTCACTGATCACTCACCACTAAACCCACTGACAACCAAACCCACTGGCCACCAAACTCACTGGCCTCTAAATACAGTGACCATTAAACCCACTGGCCACCAAACTCAGTGATGGCTAAACTCACTGACAATTAAACTCACTGACCTCTAAATACACTGACCATTAAACCCACTGGCCACCGAACTCACTGACCTCTAAATACACTGACCATTAAACCCACTGGCCACTAAATTCACAGCTAAACTCACTGACCACTAAACTCACAGCTAATATCACTGACCATGTAATTTATTCATTGTTCTATAAATTGTTACTTTGAATTAATACATTGATTAATCAATGCATTGATTAGCAGTTAATGATCAGTTCTGGCTGTTTTTAAAGTGCACAAAATGTTCACTATCATTTAGTGCAGGAGATGAAAGCCCTCATTAATAATGACCTAATCAACTACTGACTTCTTTTAATTCTCTGCAGAATTAAAAATGATAAACTAGTGATAACATCATTTACTATGATTTATATGTTTATTATTGTTGATGTGGTTGTTGCTGTTATTGCTGTTGTTGTTGTTGTTGTTGTTGTTGTTGTTATTGTGGTTGTTATTATTATTATAATTATTATTATTACTGTCTTCTCACCCGGCAGAGCCAGTAAACTCTGGAAGTACCAGCAGTCATAAATTCCAGTGGAATCTTCAGCGCAGGACATCCACAGGTTCTCAAAGATATTGGAGGTGATGATAACGTTCCCGTAGTCTGAGGACTCTTTCCACGAGTAGTTGTGCAGGGAGATGAAGGCGGTGACGCAGCTCAGAAAGCCCACAGAAAGTGCTGTGATCTGCAGAGAGTCCTTCATTCTGTCCAGCTTGGTCGTCACTGTGCTCCTCAGGACGCTGTGCCTGCAGCTCTCAGGCTTTTGTTCCTCAGTGCAAACTGCATTCATGAAGGAGCTGCATGTTCGGCGACAGGATCCCGCCCAGGCGCAGACATTCAAGGGCAAGAAGGTCTTCAAAGTGATGTTTCTGCCCAAAATCGCAAACACTTGTTCCCCTATTCCCCTATTCCAACTCCATTCACCACATTCCCCCACTCATTTCCCCTTTCTTCTGTTTCCCCCTTGCTCCCACTCCCCCACTGCCCCTACATTTCAAGTTTTCTAGTTTATTTATTTATATAGCACATTATCATACACAAAAGGTCATTCAATGTGCTTTGCAGAAATAGGGAATAAAATAGAATAAAAAGGGAAAAAAAGAATACAAGAAATTTTGAAGTGCAGTAGAAGTGCAAATATTTAAAAGAAGGCGGAGAAAAATAGTGCCCTTTTTAGCATCCCCCTGTTCACCCTGTTGCCCCTGCTCCCCCGATTCCCCCCACTCCCCATGGTTCCCTCATATTTTCCTGTTCACCAGTTCCTCCAGTCCCCCTGTTCCCCATCTCCCCTTGTTCCCCATTCTCCCATTTCTCTCATTCTCCCCGTTCTCTATTGCCCCTGTTGCTCCTACTCCCCCCACTCCCCCTGTTCTAACCACTCCCCCGTTCTCCCGTTCCTTGTTCCCTGTTGCTCCATTCCTCTGTTTCCCTTTGCTCCTGTTCCTCATTGCTCTATTAATCTGCTCCCACTGATTCCCCGTTCCGCTGCTCCATTCCCCAAGTCTTCCATTCGCCCTTTTCCCCCTCCCCATCCCACCATTCCCCCTTCCTCCCTTCATGCCGTTCCCATTCTCCTTTTCTCCCATTTCTTCTAGTCTCCTGTTCCCCCATATCCCCCTGTTCCTCGGTTCCTTAGATACTGCAGATAAGTGGGGACGTGTTTGGTGAGTTTGCTTCTTTAGGAGTCACTCTGTATAAACTCCTCAAAAAGGACAAAAATAAAAACACAAAATATGAACTCTGGTACCACAGTGCCCAAAACACTGAATCTGAGGAACCACCAACGCAACTGAGAAGTACGTTTTTTTAAAGGTTGGTGTAGGTTTATGTCAGTGGTCATGAAAGGTATATGTCTGTGTTGTGTTGCTTTATGAATGCAGGCCTTTGGCAAAGTGCATTCTGGGTAACGGATTGTCTCACAGGTAGTTCAGGGTTACAGCGCAACAACCCCATACAGAGCAGGTGCCAAAGCTGACCATGAAAAACCAGTCTGGTCATAGAAGGCCTTTTCTTCTGAAAGTATTTTCTTTAAATTGTTGAATCAGGAAATTGATCCGTGGGAAGTTCTCCACTCTCATGTTAAATACCTCTAGACCTTCAGAACCATTAATCTGGTTGGTTTTGTGTTACTAATTTGCTGCTTTTTCATCCACACCAATCATCTCATCTCACATGTCATCTCACCTGCTGAGACATGTGAGTCCTGGAACACCTGAGTGCTGGATCACCTGAATGTTGGAAGATCTGAGTGCTGGAACATCTTAAAGCTGGAATATATGTGTGCTGGAACACCTTAGTGGCAAGGAAGTTCTCAAGGATGTCAAAGAGGAACATCAAGGAGGTTTGTGCAGGTGGTGGAGCTGTGTCTTCAGCAGTTAAACTGAGAGTGTGTTTTAAGTTTTTGATTGGGCCTGATTGGATTGTGTACAGGAGGAATTAAATTGGGCCCAAAATAGAACCTTGTTGGACCCCTCGGGTGATGGACATCATAGAGGAAGAACGTCTCTCAGCTCTTTTCTCTGAAAATGTGCATAAAATATAAACGGTAAAAACAGCCATACAGTACGAAGGAGGAGCTATGGGGGGAAGGGGGGTCGAGTGGTCACAGGTGATCATTATTTCCAACCAGAGCAGACCACCCATGTCCACACATGCAACCCAGCGTGAAAACAGTGTTCCGGCAATATTAGAGACAGCACTATGTGTCTTTTTTCGCAAAATATTAGTGTCTCACACTGATTGAGTTTCAGTCAGTCACATGACATCATGGAGGAAGTGAGTGTGTTCAGCCACCACTTTGTTCTTCTGGAAAACACAATGGCCTTTTCTGAGAGAGTAGAACCGAGATTACTTTTTCAGGAATATCTCTTTATCTCCACATTCAATAACTCTGTGAAGTGTTGATATTTGAACCTGTTCAGATTGTGACCAAGAAGAGTAAAGAGCTCCACCCTGCTTTCACACACCACGACATTTCACAACAACACCATTTCACATCTCAGGACAGCAGGGCTGAAACTCAAGCTCCTCATGGCTCCTCAGAGAGAACCGCTCAACAGCATGCATCATAGTCACTATATTATTATTACTGTTATTATTATCATTATAATGTACAGCGCTGCAGCAGGTGTTGGGGTTGGTTCTGGGGTCTGGAGGGTCTTCAGGACTGGTTCTGATTCTACAGGATTTCTACTGGAGGTTGGGTTTGGGTTGTCCTGCTGAGAGAAACAAGCCGGACAGACTCACTCAATTACTTTCGATCCAATTTGGACGTGGACCTTCTCCCAACAGGTCAGTGTCCCACAGAGACCTTCTTCAGAGACCAGTGTCTCCCATCACATGTCCTACTGGTGTACTTAGCCACATCAGCCAGCATTTATACAGGATCGCCACCCCTCCCCAATACCTCCCCAAATAAACTCAGTGTGTAATGCATAAACGGAGGGGTTGGATGGAAAGTAATTGAGTGAGTTTTTGTCATTCAGGCCTTTGTCGGGTTTGTTTCTCTCGGCAGGACAAGCTCCTGAACCCAAACCCACACCTCTGAAATCCTGCACAATCAGAACCAGGTCTGAAAATACTAGACCCCAGAACCAACGCCAACGCTGCAGTGCTGCATGGTCTAACTACACGTTCATCATTGGAAGAGACCCTGGCTGTGTGTAATATTAATAATAATAACTGTGAATATGATGCATGTTTTTAAGAGGATCTCTCTGTCGAATCACGAGGAACTCTCCTGAGATGGTGTGTGTTAAATTGTGTTGGAGTGAAATGTCACGGTGTGTGAAAGCAGGGTGGAGCTCTTCGCTCTTCTTGGCCACAATATGAACAGGTTCGAATATCATGATATGGCAAATTTACTGAATGCTGAGAAAAAGAGTTATTCCTGAAAAAGTAATCTGGGTTCTACTCACTTAGAAAAGCCTTTTGTGTTTTCCAGAAGAACAAAGTTGTCAGCTGAACACACTCCCTTCCTCCATGACGTCATGTTACCCACTGAAACTCAATCAGTGTGAGACGCTTCGATTTTGCCAAAAAAGATATTTAGTCCCGTCTGTCGCATCGCTGGAGCACTGTTTCCATGCTGGGCTACATGTGTGGATATGGTTGTGCTGTGGCTGGAAGTTACCTATGACACCCCCCTCACAGCTCCTCCTGCATACTGTACAGCTGTTTTACAGTTTATATTTTATGCACATTTTCAGAGAAAATAACTGAGAGATGTTCTTCCCCTGTTCATCCATCACCTGAGGGGTTCAACAAGGTTCTATTTCAGGCTCAATTTAATTCCTCCTGTACAGTCATTTAAAACACACTCTCACTTTTACTAATGAAGACACAGCTGGACCTCCATGATGATGCTCTTTGACAGCCATGAGAACTTCCTTGCCACTAGGGTGTTCAAGCACATAGGTATATTCCAGCACTCAGGTATTCCGGCATTCAGGTGTTTCAACGCCCAGGTGTTCCAGGACTTTTGTGTCTTGGCAGGTGATCCTCAGGTGCTGTGTTTGGTGTGGATGAAAGTAACACGAAACCATATTAACGGCTCTGAGGGTCTGTAGGAGTTTAACAGGAGAGCAGAGTACTTCCCACGGATTCATTTTCTGATTTAACAATTTGGAGAGAATACTTTCATAAGAAAAGGCCTTCAATATCCTGACTATTTTTTTTACGGTCAGCTTTGGCACCTGCTCTTTGGCACCTGGGCTTTTTGTACTCTAACCCTGAATTACCTGAAAAACAATCCGTTACCCAGAATGCATTGCACGCAGGGAACAGGACAGAGGATTGTGGAGGTGAAGCTGTAATGGAGAACATCAGGCCTCTGCATTGGAATGAGGAAATCACAGACTAAATGAACTATTTAAACCTTGCTCTATGACCATGTCACCAGAACACACCTGCTGACCTCAGTCTTCAGATTCACAAACATCTGGAGATGCGCCAACAGTGTTGACGCAGCTGCCAACAGGAGCATCCCAAAGCTTCTGAACTCCTTCCCAAACCTTCACCAATGTCACAGTTGGCTTCCAGAAACAGCTAGACATTCCTGAAGATGATGAGGATGATGGTCCTGATGATGATGATGATGATGACTGCTTATGAGATCAGTGTGAATCACGAGAAACCTCAAGAAGGTCAAGCACTAAAGGTCAACCGGTCCTCAGGCTATCTTACAAAGGCAAGTTGGAAGTTCAAGCACATTTTTGGTGGACTGTATTTTGGAGAATGTGAATGACATAAAAAAGAACTTAAAGATCTAAATCATCTACAGGAGGATCTTGAGGATTTTGCTGATGCTACATTAGTTAGCATTAGCTGCAGCTCAGAGTTGGAAACGCTTTGTTGCGCTGTTTTGTAGGTTAGTCTATTAGTGTACACACAAATACACACACACACTGGTGAGGACTGGTGGTCCATGTTGGGGAAGTAACTGCAGCCTTTTCAGTAGAGATGGAAACTACCAGAAACTGGGTGTGAACTAAAGCTCCTCTGTTTCTGTGGCGTAACAGATAACGTTATCAGATATAGTTTCCAACTATGGGGTTTAGTGCAGACAGTAAAGGTGCTCCAGTTCCTCCACACCCATCTCACATTCTCTGCACTCATTGAGGCTCTGCTCAGCACCCAGATCTCCATTGTCCACCAGTGTCACGCATTCGTTTCTTGTTCTGTTTTACAGAGCATGACCAACAATGGAAAAAACATTGTCAGAAAAACATTCAGGTCTCCTGCTTACAACACGTCCACCACCTTAATGTCCTCCAGCATGCACTAATCTTTTTAATAATTAAATGAATTAAGCAAACGCTCCTTTGTTCCAGATCTTCTGTTGAAAAGTTCAGCTGGAGCAGCACCAATGAATGTTGATGACCATATAAATCAAAACAGCATGTTCATTCACCAAACTACTCGACTACTTCAGTGGTGAAGACTAGTAAGATACTTCCAAAGATCTCAGCTCACTGAATTACATTCACCATTTATATTTTTATCTGTTTAAGTTTATTAAAGCTTGTTGATCAGTCAGATGAAAGGAGCTTTTCTGTAAAAAGCTTGGTCTACACCGGAGTCTGAGAGACCACCAAGGAGCATCTTCATTCAGGACTTATAAAACCCCACTGATGAAATTAGTCCACATCACTCACAGTGCTTTCTTAAAGACATCACAGTTAAATCTGCTGATCTGCTGCAAGAGCTGAAAATATCTGGAAACACTTAATTTAAGGCCTGCAATCTTAAAACTAACAATATGTACACTTACAAGAGCATTTATAAAACTTATCAAAACAAATACCAGTCCTCACATTTCAATGATGATATTACATCAAAATAGACTTCATAAAGGGTTATTCCTACAGGCATCAGTGCTCATAAATTCCATTTTGACTTTGTTTCGCCTCAGAAAACAAAACACATTCATGGTGCAGGGATACATGCAGGGCATTGTGAGGCAAAATAGTCCCAAAGAAAAGTGATTTAGTCCAGATTCCCCACTATTTTACCATCATCAACATCCATATAAACACCCAGAGACCCACGGAGATTCACTGGGGGCCAGTAGTGAATAAAATGGCTGTATTTGTGTTAAGAACTACATGGAGGTCCTGAAGGCCATTAGATCTTAAGCTCACACCCACCAGATAACTTCAGAACTACTGGACACTGTATACCTGTGTGTTTGTGTGTGTGTGGTGCTAAAATCCTTCAGTTGTGCACTGGCACTGTGTGGTCATTAGAGGAACTGCACAGGTTAAAGTATTTCATGGTATTTGATGTGTTTACGTCCCAGCTGATTGTACACAGTTTGACTCTGATTTCTTCACAGTGGAGGTGAATGTAACCAGGCGTCTCCATCTCAAATACAGACCGTTATATCAACATCCAGTGAAGTTTCATGTGTCTTAGTATTTATATTTATGTTGATGATGGTAAAATAATGCAGATTCTGAACTAAATCACTTTTCTTTAGAGACTGTTTTGCCTCATGATGACCACTCTGAACCCTCTGTTCACTTTTAACTCTGAATTATTGGGGTTTGATACATGCAGGGTGTCATGAGGCAAAATAGTCAACAAAGAAAAGTGATTTAGTTCAGATTCTCCACTATTTTACAGTCATCAACATTCATGTAAACACTCAGTGGGGTTCACTGTGGTTGATAGTAAATAAAACGGCTGTAGAGAAATCATAGTCAAACTGTGTCAGCCAAGAAACACAAACAAACACAGTAAAACACTTTGACCTGAGCGCAATGGCAGATTCTTCTGTGAACTGAAGCCCAAGCAGACCATAACCTTCCTTTGTTTACCTTAAACACTAAATTATGGGGGTTTGGAAAGGAAGATCCCTTCTCAGAGTGTTGGAGTTCAGTCAGGAGTGAGTCTGAAGACCATGGTTTGTCAGGGAGAACACTTACAGTGAAGGCAAAACACAAAAATACAGATCAACACAGAACAGAAAGATCAATTTCCCCTCACACACTTACGTATGAATATTAACAATGAAAATGCCAGAATATTACCGTTGAGCATAAAGTTGCTGTTTTTGCCATGAAACACTTACAAGTCTCAAAATAAAAACCTTTTACCGTCAAACAACACTTCATTCATTAAATATTTTCACCAGAATAAACACAGAATAAAAGGAAACCTCTTTTAAAGGATTTTTCTTCCAGAAATACAGATCAATAACCTGAATAACAACAATCGTTATTACACCAGATCATAATTAGTAGATTTAAAAACAGTCATTAGAATTGAGTAATAAATGGATCATTTTAATATAAAACACAATCATGCGCTGTCTATAAAACCTCTCTGTAAAAAATTTTCTGTTATGAAAATTAACTCTCAGTGTCTGAGCTCCACCCCTCTGTCCTCCTGAGAACATCCAGCTTCTGCAGATGCACCGAAGCCCTCAGGACTTCAGTAAACAAACACCCCAAACTGCTCTGAACCCACAGCTCCTCTCACTTCTTCATCAGTGGATAGAAAGGGGCTTTGCAGTTCCTCAGTGGTTCCACACACATTTTCTCCAGAACCACAGCAGGTCCAGTGCTGGCCCCTGCCTGGTGTGACAATGGTCCACTGAGCCAAACTATTTCTGGTGTCGACACCATTACACGTAGGCGTTGCGTCCATATTGGCTGGAGTGTGTTCGGGACGCAGCAGAATGTGCCACCACTGTTCCTCTGATGGGAGTCTGGTACTGGTAGGAACTGGAGGAAGAACATAAACAGAGTTTGGTGCAGAAGCAAAAGAAACATCCACGGAAATGTCTAGCCTACAGATAAACTGTTTTTCTGAAATTAGTTGCAGTGAAGATTTATGTTGAAGAAAAATGTGAGATTCTGAGGAATCACTGACTCTACTCAGTCTGAGGAACCTCTGAGAAATCACTGACACTGCTGATTCCGAGGGATCTGTGAGGAACCACTGACTCAATTGAGTCTGAGGAACCACTGACCCTACTGAGTCTGAGGATACCAGTGAATCTGATGAACAGCTGTTGTATGGGTTATGTTAGCTCAGGAAGGTGGACTGTGTGTGTTTTGATGTGTGTTGGTGAAGGTGGTTGAAGTGAAGGATGCTCCACAATCAGTACTGAATAAGGCACAGTGTGTGATATACTCACAGCTTCACTTCTTTGCTCTTCACTTGGCAGGAACACAGCAAGCAGCAGCCTCCAATCAGGGAGAGTGTTCCGGAACTCCAGCCCACATAAAGAGCTTCTCCAATCTCGTACCTGAACACACAGCATCATACAGCTTCACTGCATGGTTCTTACTGTGAAGTGCAACGAGAGTGAGAACTCAGTGAAGCTCCAGCAAAATTGATCTCAGACACTCAGAAACACTTACTTGGTTCCGGGATAGAGGGGGTCAAAGAACTCCCGCGTAATGTTGGAGGCGTACCATGACACGGCGATCATGGTGCCCAGGCCTGCGGTGCAGAAAAATGATTTATATTGTTTGAGAACCAAGATTTCACACACTCACCCCCCGCCACAGTGTGACCTTTCACAAAAACACCCCTCCTTTTCATTCAGACCTCGGTAATGCACTCCTGACATTTATTCGTTTTACCTCTATAAACCACAGGACAAAGGTTAACAATATGCTGCTCTTTCACATTTTTATTACATGACAACATTAGAAATTCTTAAAACAAATGAAACTGACTCTTTTGTCTGTGTGACTGACATTCATGTTGTGTTGATAATGAAAAAAAAAAGTATAACTCAATTCTTCAACATCACACAATTCCTTCTGCTTTATGTATCATCGGACAAAATTGAATTCTTCATTCAACAGGACAATCATCCTAAGCCTCTTCAAAATTGTGCTAAATGTTCATCAAGTCTAAAGAAAAGCAGAAAGTTTAGAAAATGTTGCCTCCTCAGTCTCCAGACCTTTCTCCCACTGAGCTGCAGGGACAAACTGGACCCACAAGGTCCACTGTTTGCAGGCCTGAAAAGGTGCTGGGAGGATTTGGGCACACACTATTTCCAAAAATTGCAGAAAGGATGTGGTGAATCTGTCTTGCTGTGGTAAAGGCAAGGGGGGTTATTTTGATGAAACTCATACAAAAACCTTCCCATCCATTAAGCTGCACTTACAGTGTATAATGTTACACTTCAAAACCAGTAATTTCCAAGTATTTCTAATGTTTTCTTGTAATAACATTTTGAAAGAGCAGATTATGATTCATTTTTTCAAAAATCCAAGGGTGGGCACAACTTCTGGCCAACTGTGTAAAAGTCAATGACCCCTGCAGGGATCGAAATGGAATAACCCCCTTGGTCCTTCAGAGTGCGCTCTTACCCTGCAGAATAAAGAAGACTCCTCCGAGAGCAGCGATTCTTCCCTTCAGGACATAGTTTTCTCCTCCGATCTTGGAGCACTGCATACCCACCAGCGTGCAGATCAGCCCGAATGTCCCCATCACGATAGATGCAATCATGAGAGCACGACATGCCTGGATGTAACCTACAGCACAAACACAAACACACTCACAGGTTAAGCACACAGAGCTCAAATTCTGACCCCTGACCCCAGCCCTGGTCATCCCAAGTAAACACCGTTGTCATTAACTCTCCATCACAATTTATCACATGACCCTGGAGGTAATTAATCCTGATTAACAAAGTCCTCGTACCGGACAGCGCAAGCAAGGAGGGAAACTCTCTGCAGTTGTGGACGCCAGTGGAGTCGCAGGCGCAGGACATCCACAGGTTCTCGTAGATGGTGGAAGTGGTGATAACATTCCCTTCCACAGTCGACACCCTCCAGTACCGGTCCGACAGAGAAACCCCAACCAGAACCCAACCGAAGAACCCCAGAACCAAAGCCAGAGCCTCCAGCCCCAACCGCCCTGAGCCCATTGCCCAAACTACTCAAACTACAACTTTAAACTACTACAGACCTAAGCTACAGCTTTACACTACAGCTTTAAACAACTACAGCTTTAAACTACTACAGCTTTAAACTACAGCTTTAAACTACTAAAACTTTAAATGACTACAGTTTTAAAACTACAGCTTTAAACTACTACAGCTTTAAAACTACAGCTTTAAACTACTACAGCTTTAAAACTACAGCGTTAAAACTACAGCTTTAAACTAATACAGCTTTAAACTACAGCTTTAAACTACTACAGCTTTAAAACTGCAGCTTTAAAACTACAGCTTTAAACTAATACAGCTTTAAACTACAGCTTTAAACTACTACAGCTTTAAACTACTACAGCTTTAAACTACAGCTTTAAACTACTACAGTTTTAATCTACTACAGCTTTAAATTACTACATCTTTAAACTACTACAGCTTTAAACTACTGCTTTAAGCTACTACAGCTTTTAACTATAGCTTTAAACTACTACAGCTTTAAATAGCAGCTTTAAATTACACCTTTAAAATACAACTATAATCTTCTGGTTTAAACACTGCGCCTTTCAATAACTACAGTTAAACTACAGTAATGAACACAGCTCTTACAGTTAAAACCCTGTGGCTGCTGCTCTGGGACTCTGAGGTTCTTCTGTGTTTGTCTCTGATTGTGTGAGACGGTCAGTTTAAAGCCCAGTGAGGTTCTGACCACAGCCTCCAACGGGGGGCGGGGGGCGTCTCTGGCCACAGTGATTAATGTCCTCTGGCCACTGTTTCACCAGAGTGTTTGGCCAGGACGTTTGATCACTGTTTGATCAGAATATTTGGTCAGAACGTAGGAACAGAGACGCTGAATCGGGCTCTCTTCATCTACTTTTAGGACTCATGTTAAAATCTGAATAGGTTTTAGGTCGAATTTAGGCAGAACTTTAGAAAACTCAAAAGGGTTCAAAAAATTTCATACTCTGCTGCAGACGTTTTCTGAGCATTTTCATCTGGAGCTCAACATTTTCATCTGGAAGTTCCTGATGGTAGACACCAGCCGAGCCTGTTCCCAAAGGAGCTCAGAAAACAAGTGAAGCTACAAAATATATATTGGAAGTATAATGGGAAATGAGTTTTCCACCCAGCTCAGACCTTGCACCATCGAAGCATCTTACTACACTCTTCGGTGCTTCCTCAACTGAAAGCAGAAGCAGAGAACTGACCAATTATCTTTCTCATCATTTGACTCTGTTGTCATGATGACAGTAAGTGGTGTTTGGACGCTGTGAGGAAGTGTATGGCGGTGTTATTGTGTGTTGATGTTGGACCGTGGGACGTTTTAAACACTTTAAAAACAGACATAAAAACAGGTTTTAGAATTCAGTTCAGAGTTTCTGTTAAATGGTGTTCAGAGTTTCTGTTAAATGGTGACCCATCAGCTTTAAAATAACGACTTTAAATCACAAGTATCTTCTCACCTGGCAGTGCAAGCAAACTCTGGAAGTACCAGCAGTTATAAACTCCTGTGGAATCTTCAGCGCAGGACATCCACAGGTTCTCAAAGAGTTTGGAGGTGATGATGACATCGTCATAGTCAGACGACTCCTTCCAGGTGTTCATGTGCACTGTAACAAAAGCCGAAATACAACCCAGAAACCCAGACCCCAACCCAAACACCTGCAGAACATCCTTCATCCTCCTGGTCCTTCACGGATCCCTCACTTCAGCGTAGACAGTCCAGCTCAGTCCTGCTAAGTCCAGCTCAGCTCAGTTCAGTCTGGCTCAGTTGAGCTCAGTTTGGCTCAGCCTAGTTTAGCACAGTCCAGTTCAGTTCAGTCCACCTCTGTTCAGCTTGGTTCAGTTCAGTGCAGTTTAGTGCAGTTCAGTTAAGTTCAGTCCAGTTCAGCTCAGTTCAGTTCAGTTTAGTTCGGTCCTCATGACTCCATCTGAAAGTGGCTGCCCAGCTCACAAAGAAAAGAGGAAGTGTATTTGGAGAATCCTGCTAAAAGACACAAACACCTGCCAGTACACTGCACTAAATCATAAGTCTGTACACACACACACACACACACACACTTATTTCACGTGAATGTAAACACCGGAAGGCGGGCAAAAAATGATAAAATTAGTGAATTTAGTGAATCATTAACAAAAGATCTGTGAGTCCAACAGGTCCAATTAGCCTGTCAGTCAATATTTAACACACACACACACACACACACATGATCGCACACACACTTCACGGGGGGGTTGGGTGTATGCAGTGGTGGCGGGGGCATAAATAAAGTATGCTACTTTTAAACTTTTCAAATTACTTTAAATTTTGTAAAAAACTGACAAAATAGTGGCGTGAAGAACTGCAAGATGAAGTAGCTTCATTCTGCTTCATCAGAACTGACCGGTGTGTTAAGGACACCAGTAAACAGGGCTGGAGATGGTGGTGCACATCGAGTAAATTAGATTGCATTTATGCAATATGGAAGAGTAGCTGTTTCTTAGGTGACTGAGAAGGTCAGTGCAGGATGCCATCAAACTTTGTCAGAGAGAACAGTTCAGCCACAGCTACACTGAGAGGGGTGTTACTGGGGGCTTCAGGGCTGAAACCACTCACCAACAACCACCTGAGAACAGAGGAGAACAGTGCCATTGTCTATGCTATCCTCAAGTGGGCGAGTGCATGTGCAGTGTACAATGGACCCGTGCTGTGACAGGAGATGTCACAGGGGGCATGAGGGGTCATAAGACTAAGGCACTCCAAATAAACCTGCTTTCTCCACTACAGTCATCAAAACAGACCGAAGACATATTTTTTCAGAATAACGATGTTCCACAGACATGCAGAATCAGTGCTGATCTACATTAACCCCCCAAAACACACACATACACACCCAGGACGTTGTTCCCACACTGGGTAATGACCTTTTACACAAAAAGATAAAATATAATTAGACTCAATAAGACTGACTTTATTGTCTCGTAAGACAAGAAAACTACAGAGGACATCCTACACACACCATAAAATATCACTCACACCATCATCACATAAGCATTATACACACCATTTAGGTTTCACGCACACAGCACTTTCCACAGTCATTAACTACAGCTGTCAGCCAGGAGAAGCTTACAGTGTGTGTGTGTGTGACTATGTGAGACACAGTAGTTAAAGAAAGCCCTCACGAAAGCTTCTCTTTCTATTTAATTTCATTTAATTCCACAGGTAAAGGTCAGGTTTGGGCAGGTTGAGGTCAGGTTTTGGGGCAGGTTGAGGTCAGGTTGAGGTTAGTGTTGATATCAGGTTAAGGTTAGTGTTGAGGTCAGTGTTGAGGCAGGTTGAGGTCAGGTTGAGGTCAGGTTGAAGTCAGTGTTGATGTCAGGTTGAGGTCAGTGTCGGGGCAGGTTGGGGTCCGTGTTAAGATCAGTGTTAGGCAGGTTGAAGTCAATATTGATGTCAAGTTGAAGTCAGTGTTGAGGTCAGCCTTGGGGCAGGTTGAGGTCAGTGTTAGGTCAGTTGAAGTCAGTGTTAGGTAGGTTGAGGTCAGTGTTGACATCAGGCTGAAGTCAGTGTTGAGGTCAGTGTGGATGTCAGGTTGAGGTCAGTGTTGAGGCTAGTGTTGGGGCAAGTGTTGGGGCAAGTGTTGGGGCAGTTGTAGTAAACAGGAAGGACAGTGTGTTGCTATGTTTTAAACTGTAAATTCTGCAGTAAATCAGAAAGTACTGAGGAACCGAGTATGTTTATGAGGGTGTTTATGGTTTCTGGAAACAATCTGAAATGATTTATTTTGTTCTGTCTGATCTGACAGTTTCGGTCACCTGTAAAACTCCACCTCACTGTAGAATCTTAACTACATCCATCACAGAGTCCCCGTGTGTGCTCAGCTCCTCTGCAGAGTTGAGCAGATAAACACAGTCCGCTGAGAGTTTAGACTGCAGGATGTTCAGAGAGGAACTGAACTGTAAACATACCTGTGCACAGCCATTACCCAGAATAATAAAACCACCTGTTTAATATTTATGGCCCCCCTTGTACCCCCAAAACAGCTCTGACCCCTCAAGGTCTGGACTCCACAAGACTTCTGAAGGTCTGTGCTTCTGCACCAGCAAATCCTTCAAGTCCTGTAAGTTGTGAGGTGGGGCCTCCACGGATCAGTTTAGTTTGTCCCACACCTCATGATGTTTTTCAAATGGCTGAATAGTGTTTGCAGTGTGGGGGATGTATGTATATGACTCTGTTTGTGACTGTATATTTGACTGTGTGACTGTATCTATTATGTATATGAATATGAATTCGGTGTTTGTGTGTTTGCCACTGGTTTGTAGGTTTAAAAAATTTTATGTTCTGATATTGTAATATAAATATATATATAGGGTGAGTTGCCCTAATGTGGGACATTTTTTGTAGTTTGGACTTCTGTAGTGTATTAAAAAAAGGAAACTGCTTATACAATGGCTGCAATGACACACAGAGATGAAAATTTAATATCTAAAAAAATAAAAATCTGTAGAAAAAAATCAATATGAAAATACACTATGCTATATACACAAATGCAGAGTATAAATATTATAGACAAGTAACACAGTTATAGATAAGTAACAAGTATAGATAAGTAACACACTAAAGTGCAATCTAAGGACACAGATGGTAGCTACTGAACTTGGTAGAGATTAGTAGTATATAAGTAATATTGACATAAGTAGTGATACTGCACACGTAAGATATTGCACATAATGAAATGATTCAGCACCCATTTAGAAAAACTGCATATTGTAAAATAACTGTGCAATATTGTGTATGTGTGTGTGTATGTGTATGTAGTGATAATGGGTGTGTGTTATGTGTTATGATGAGCTCCTACAGTGTGAATGACCTTTACTGTTTTCTTTTTATTGATCTGGTATAAAACACACACCCCACTCTCACAGACACATTCACTCACTCACTCATACACACACACACACACACACACGCACACACACACCGAGTGGATCTCCAGCATTGGATCTTCTGATTGGACAAGTGAGAATCACCAGGGATTTTTCCAGTGAGGCTTGTACTTCCTCTGACTGAGTCACTGGTTTTAATAGAAGACTGTGTTAGAACATGCTGAGGCTGGAGGAAAGGTCTGGGAGGGTTTGGTGGACGTTTGTGGTTGAGTGAGGAATGAAGTGTTCGGGTTCTTGGACGTTGGTGGTTAAGTGAAGTGTGAGGTGTTCAGGTTTGGAGGACGTTAGTGGTTGAGTGAAGGGTGAGGTGTTCAGGTTTGGAGGACGTTAGTGGTTGAGTGAAGGGTGAGGTGTTCGGGGTTGGAGGACATTGGTAGTTGAGTGAAGGGTGAGGCGTTTGGGTTGGACATTGGTAGTTGAGTGAAGGATGAGGAGCTCAGGTTCTTGTACGTGGGTGGTTGAGTGAAGGATGACGTGTTAAGGTTTGGAGGCTGTTGGTGATTGAGTGAAGGATAGGGTGCTCAGGTTTTTTGGACGTTGATGGTTGAGTGAAGCATGAGGTGTTTGGGGTTGGAGTACACTGGTGGTTGACTGAAGGGTTAGGTGTTCAGGGTTGAAGGACATTGGTGGTTGAGTGAAGGGTGGGGTGTTCAGGTTTGGAGTACATTGGTGGTTGAGTGAAGGGTGAGGTGTTTGGGTTCTTGGATGTTGGTGGTTGAGTGAAGAATGACGTGCTTGGGTTCTTAGACGTTGGTAGTTGAGTGAAGAGTGAGGTACTCAGGTTTGGAGAACGTTGGTGGTTGAGTGAAGGGTGAGGTGTTCACTTTGGAGGACATTAGTGGTTGAGTGAAGGGTGAGGTGTTCAGGTTTGGAGGACATTAGTGGTTGAGTGAAGGGTGAGGTGTTCATGTTTGGAGGACATTAGTGGCTGAGTGAAGGTTGAGGTGTTTGGGTTCTTGGACATTGGTGGTTGAGTGAAGGATGAGGTGCTTGTGTTCTTGGACGTTGGTGGTTGAGGGAAGGGTTAGGTGTTCGGGGTTGGAGGACGTTGGTGGTTGAGTGAAGGGTGAGGTGTTCAGGTTTCTGGATGTTGATGGTTGAGGCAAGGGTTAGGTGCTCGGGTTTTTGGACGTTGGTGGTTGACTGAAGGGTTAGGTGTTCAGGGTTGGAGGACGTTGGTGGTTGGGTGAAGGGTGAGGTGTTCAGGTTTGGAGGACTTTAGTGGTTGAATGAAGGGTGAGGTGTTCAGGGTTGGAATTACATTGGTGGTTGAGTGAAGGGTGAGGTGCTTGGGTTCTTGGACATTGGTAGTTGAGTGAAGGGTGAGGGGCTCAGGTTTTTGGATGTTGGTGGTTGAGTGAAGGGTTAGGTGTTTCGATTTGGAGAATGTTGATGGTTGAGTGAGGTGTTCAGGTTTGGTCTACAGACTGAATGAACTGTGTTTACTGTAGTTACACATTAATGACCTCTTTACTCTGAAACCACTTAACAACCCACTTCACATCAAACACTACTGCAACAAAACCATGTGTGTTTGTGTGTGTCTGTGTGATTCATTCTGTTTAGCTATGTGGTGTCCAGTATCGATACAGTATCGGTCCGAGAAAGGTTCGGGGGGTGGATAGCAGATCTAATACAGCATTAATTCACTTCACACTGAAAAAGCTGCAGACAATATGCTTGCTATATTTATCAGTAATACAACATTTGGACAACTGCAGTAACATACTGTAATACCAGTGTCTTATCAGTGTAATAACAGTATAATATCAGTGTAATATCAGTACAATTCCAGCATCATGTCAGTGTAATATCAGTGTAATACCAGTCATATCAGTGGTATATCCTGTAATACCAGTGTAATATCAGTGTATTATCGGTGTAATATCAGCATCATGTCAGTGTACTATCAGGCTTGTGAATTATACAATCAATTCATCAATAAGTAAGGGTCAGGGAGTGTGTGTCTGTGTGTGTGTGTGAAGCTCAGTTATTCATCACAGATCACACCCTTCAGGTCAGTGCAGTTAGTTCTGTTTGATAATGAGTAATTACCCTAATCGAAGGTTCATGGACAATCAGTCCTTTAATCACTAATTAATTAGTAATCCTTTGTGCTGACTGTAGTTTACACTGGGGCCGACGCTGAACCACATTAACACACACACACACACACACACACACACACACAAACATACACACACACGCATGCATGCACACAACTGCACCTGAAGGACCCTCTGTAGAACCATCCTGAAGAACTAACAATCCTGCAGAACTGACCAGGCTGAGGGATTGACAAGTTTGAGGAACTGACCAGCCCGTAGAACAGACCAAGCTGTGGAAGTGATCACCCTGAATAACTGACCAACCTGGGGTACTGACCAGCCTGAGGTACTGACCAGTCCAAAGAACTGACCAGGCTGAGAAACTGACTAGGCTGAAGGACCTGCAGTAACACACTAGCAGATAAAGCACCGAAATAGATCAGGATAAATTAACTCAATGAAACTGAACTCTTTCAGTTCAACACAACACTGAGTTCCTTTCCCAGCCCCACTGTGTGTATGTGTGTGTGTGTGTTTGTGTGAGCAGCCTGCTGATGGCTGAGCCTCATTAAGTTCACACACGTTCAGTCCAAACTGATCCAGATCTCTCCAGACCTCATCCTGTTCTTCATTCTCCTGGTGGTGGATGTGTTTCCGTGGTGATGGAGGAAACCGGTTCCAGCGGGTGTTTTGTAAGTTTGATTCCCCCTTTTTTCTGTCAGAAGCTCAATCTATATCTGGAATATCAGGGATATTGTAATATTACTGTATGAACTGGGAGCTGGTTAACTGGTTCATGTGAACTGAGAACTGGTTAACTGGTTAAGGAGAACTTGGAGCTGGTTAATTGGTTCAAGTAATCCAGAAGCTGGTTAACTGGCTCAGGTGAACTGGGAGCTGGTTAACTGGGTCAGATGAACTGGGATCTGGTTAACTGGGTCAGATGAACTGGGATCTGGTTAACTGGGTCAGATGAACTGGGATCTGGTTAACTAGGTCAGGTAAAATCAAAGCCAAACAGCTGGACTGGGATCATGTTTGCAGAACACCAAGTATGTTAGATCTGGGTATGAATCAAACATTGTGGTTGAGCTTCAGGGATGTGTGTGTGCGGTTAGAAATGGCCAAAGCTAACAGTGTGAAAAATGAAATAGTGGATTTGCACAAGAGAGAAAAGCTAACAGAGGAAGAACGTTCAGGCAGAATCAGTTCAATATGTGTCACACACACACACACACACACACACACACACACACACACAAACACACACACGTTTAAAAGTGGGGCAGTTTGTTTAGCTCTCAGCTCTAGTGAAATGTGTTTTCCAATGTGTGTGTATATGTATGTTTGTGTATATGGGGTGTGTGTAAGTGTGTATTGCAGGAGTTGATCTTCTATGACTCTAATGTGATTAAAGAAAAAATTCCACTGAAAATCTCATAGTGTGTTTCCACCATACACACGGACCACACATATACACTTACCCCCCCCCCCCACCACACACACACACAGACCAGACACACACGGATGCCATACACATTGACCACACTAATACAGACAGAACACACACACTGACCACACACACGCTGACCCCATACACACTGACCACACACACACACTCACCACACAGACAGATGCCACACACTGACCTCATAAACACTGACCACACATACACACACACTGATCATACACAGACAACACTGACTCCATACATACTGGCCGCACACACTGACCACACATACAAATCGATCACATACACTTACCACATACACACACTGACCACCCATAGAAACTGCAGCACAAGGGGTTGTTAGAAAGGAAAATTAAAACCCCTGTTAAACTAAAAAGACCTTCAGGAAGTTCTGAAAGGGTCTAAAGTGAGGCTCTGCAGTTCTACTGTGCAGCAACATCTGAACAAACCTCACCTTCATGAAAGAGTCATCAGAAAAAAACCTGTCCTGTTTCCTCACCACTAAATTTAGCAAAACAAATAAGCCAGAAACAACTGTAAACAAGTCATTTGAACAGAGTCACATTTTGATGGAGACCTCTCTTACTGTGAAGCTTGAGTGGATCATGCTTTGGGCTTGTGGGTGTGCCAGAACATCTCACTATTAAAGAACTCAATCCAACACCAGCAAATTCTAGAAAAATCATGCCTTCTGTAGAAAAGATGGGGATGAGGAGAGGATGTTCCACAGCAGGAAAATAATACTAAACACACCTCAAAATCCACAGTGGACAAAATCAACAGGAACACACTGAAGGTTCTCTAAAACCTCACAGTCCCCCACACCTGAACATCACGGGAGATCTATGAATGGACCTCAGAAGATCAGAGCAGGGAGATTGGACAGAGAACTTCACAGAACTGTAGGTGTTTACAGTGAACAACCCCACACCCCCCGCAACAAATACCTGGAAGTCTGTTGAGTATAGAAAGTCTTTACAGTCTGAGATTCTGACCACAGGGGATGACACGTCTGCCTGGTCCTCCTTTCCTTAAACTGTAAACAGAATGAAACACTGAACCCATTTAATAAACAACATCTTTGACTTTGTGCAATTTGGAGATCAGACCTTCTGCTGAACTTTAAAAGCAGCAGAAACTTCACCAAGACTTCCCAAACTGCTGCATTGTGAGAACATCGGGAGAACCTGGGGGTCCACATCAGTGAGGACCTCACCTGGACACTGAACACCACACAGCTGGTCAAGAAAGCTCAACAGCGG
>JBBJLS010071320.1:2500-11190 GCA_037577275.1 Bryconaethiops microstoma | reverse complement strand
AGAGAGAGAGAGAGAGAGAGAGAGAGAGAGAGAGAGAGAGAGAGAGAGAGCATTATAAATTCCCAGGATCTCAGCCATGGTTTCAGGGTGGCTTTGACCTTCAGAAACACACAAGTGTGTATGCACACACATAGATACGCACAAACACACGTACTGTATAAGTTGGAGTGCAGCGGGTGGCGGTGCTCATGTTACTGTGTCCCTCTGGCTGAGTTTATTTAACCGGAAGTGAACAGGCTGAGCGTCTTTAAACCCATGCCAACCCATCAGTGTGACGTGTGATGGACTAAACACACAGGAATCTGTGTGTGTGTGTGTGTGTGTGTGTGTGTGTGTGTGTGGTTCAGTAGGTGCAGCAGACAGCTAGAGCCATTCTAACAAAACAAGTGTGAAATTTTGTCCATAGACATTACATTCCTTTGAAACATAGTAGAACCATAACTTTGTGAAATGCGCTAATTCTAAACTTGCAGTTGAAGGAAACACATTAGGAACAATATTGTTCTGTTTATAAAGTACTGAGTGCAGAAGACTGGTAGACCAATTTTGTGGTGTGGTGCAGGAAAAACCGCTACATCTTAAATGTGGCTAAGATGAAGGAGATTGTTGTGGATTTTAGGGGAACCAGGACTAAATTGCACATCTTTTCCATAATTGGGGAGGAAGAGGCAGTGGTAGGGGGCTACAGATACCCGGTGCTCACCTTCACAATAGACTGGACTGAAAATGTAACAGTACGACTGTCTACAAGAAGGAACAGAGCAGACTTTTATACAAACATAAAAAAAAAAAATAAAAAAAAATGCTTTTTAAACATATGCTTAGAGCAGTTGCCTCCGGCTGTTAGAAACTGATGTTAAAGGTCATACAGTTTATTCAGAAAACTGAAGTGGTTCACCTTTCTAGACACTTTACTGCCAAGCGCTTAATGCAATCCAGTCAGAACTGGAATTCTGCTTCTCTAGTGAAACCTCAGCCTTCCTAGCTAACATCACTAACCAATTTAACTCTTGTAATATGCATCCATTTTTAACCATAATTTTAGTTGCTGGTTTATAGCTCATTTTATAATGGATTAAAGTGAATAAATGAAAATACTCCAGTTTCTGATGGTTTTACACATGTACATATCTATTTCTGCATTATGCCAATGAGTTCACATTCAGATAAGGAGGCATGAGTCTAACTGGACCCAGATAGTAGTGATGATACACAAGTTTTAGACATGAATTGCCTAAAAATATGAATTAAAGGAGTTGATTAACTACCTTAATCTACATACACTGTAGTCAGGCTAGTTTGGTGCAGTTGGCAAAACAGTAGACTGAACATCAAAGTTATGCAAAACTGATCAATTTAGTAGAAACCTATTTGCATGGAATAGGCCAACTATTCACACAGATTAGACGTAGCTTCCTCAGTCATGACGACTGTATCTGGCTACCCAGACTCTGCTGGATATCTATGTGACAGAATGTTTTGGAATTACTATGTATTTATGGCTATATCTACTCAATGGCTGAGATGTAATGAACTGTTCATCCTGCACATTAAAGCATCACGAAACAGTGGTTATATATTTCAAGGGCTTACTGCACCCAACAGTTCAATGGATTTCACTAAGATTGTGCTGGAAACGATTTATATTTCCATGCAATTACAGCACCGGCGCTCAGCTCTGCTTGGCATTCACAAAAAAACGAAGGTGCCAGAACTCTCGGCCCAATTTAACCCCTTTTTGTCCAGAAAGATTTGAAGTCTCGTTGGTCATTTCTTTCACTTTGAAAGAAATGGGGAAAAATAAAAAATGAAGACTTGAAGACTGTCAAAACAAAATGTAATTAAACGGAACTGTAATACATTATGTAACGATGTATTAAAAAGTGTACCAAAATAACAATAACGCCTCTAGACTTTTAAGCACTAAAGTCACCCTCCACAGCATGAACTAGCTTGAACTCTGTCCGTGACTCCTCTTCCAGGCAATAAAGCTTAATACTATTAATATCAAACTAAAACCAGAACAAACTGTAGCCCAGTTGCTGAAGGCCCAAAACTGCATCCGTGCAAACTAAGATTGCTACAGTATTTCTGTTAATGAGGACACAGAGCATTTAGACCTTCAAACAGAACAGACGAAGAGTGTCCTGTCCTAAACGCTTTCATCTGAAAGCATGATTTTGAGCGTTTCAGCCTGGCACCAGTACGCACTGTAGGTTTTCTCTCCGACAGTGAACCTTTTCAGAAGTGAGGCAGGCACACAGCCCATATAATGCTGGACTCCCACTACAACCCTGTCCTGTTAGTCTAACTGAAGCAGTTTTGGAGTGACGGGGGGGGTCGGGGGGCGCTGCATTCTTCCAACAGCTGGTCTTTATTTGACCATATTCTTAAATTCTCATGTTCGCAGCAGTAGAAAAAAGGCTTTAAAGACTGATGAAAGAGTTAAATGCCAAATATATCACGTAAGAATCACAATGCTGCAATACTCTCAGGACCTGAGCTCGTGAAAAAGTTTAAAAGTGTCAGGATAAATATTATAGTTGGAGCGGATATAAAAATGGTCTTCGGGTATAATGTGAGCTCTCTACGCTGAGCTGGCTGGATTGTGAACCCCCTCTGATGTTTTAATGGTAACATTATACAGAAACAGAAAATTACGAACTAGTGCTTCAGCTGGTACCAATGAATGACATCATCACATGACCCTTATTAACATGACATGACATATATATATAAAAAAAAAGTGGAAAAGGTTATTTATTTGTTTTTTATTCAAAATGATGACAAATGGGCTCTGGTTGCAATTGGAAAAAACACAAATAAAAACAATCAAATAAAATGGCAAAAGAAAAAGTAAGATCTAGGTTACAGTGGAGGCCTGGCAGGAGTCTAGTGTTGCTCAGTCCTGAAGCCTAACTGAAAGCCCAATATTCTGAGCCACAATACCTGCATTCACAACCAGGGGGCATTAAATAAACACAAATGTCCATGTCTACTCTGCTACATGACCATACAAAGTCTATAAGAATCCAAAGGGTTCCTGAAGTCCAATGAATATTATATAATTCAATTATGTGCAGATTATGTGCAATATGAGTTTCACACATAAGAATTTTTTTTTAAGTATATAAAAATTGTGATAACCTTCTATTGGGCAACTTCTGTATGCTTATTGCCCATGTTAAATACATCACATGTACAGCAACTGTGCATTAAGATGTGTAGAATAAGGAATAGCACGAAATGCAATTCTTAGGCTTCGAATACACATCCATCTTAAACCACAACTGTAATTGCTTGTTTATAGTTCAATTTATAATGAATTCAAGTAAATCAATTAAAATATTGCCGTTTCTGATGGTTTTACACATGTACACATCTATTTTTACGTTATACCAATGAGTTAATATTCAGATATGGAGGCACGAGTCTGACTGGACCTAGACCGGAGTGACATGAATTGATCTTTGCTTAGGTCACATAGTTTCTGATCTATCACTTAAGTAGTGCTCCAGGTTCGTTACCATCATTTCGCTGGAATTTTTCTGTTGCACCTTATAAGGTGCAGGAGTCTGAACTTAATGATGCACCATTTAACGCAGAACTGAAAATACAGTTCACTTTAGGACGGAAATGAAAATAAACTTCATCTTTATAAATAACATCACTGGTGCAGTCACTTAGGTAGCCGAGTGACTTGGTACGATTTTGAATGTTTTGTACAAAATTAACAGAGATTTAGTTAAATAGCTGTGCTGCTGTTTCTGTTTATGTCCTGCTCTCGTCTCTGTAGCATCTAAACGAGTGACTGAGCTGTTAAATATCAGTGTTCAACAGTCAGAATAAGAGTCAAACCAATAACCTTTTTCGTTGTGCTAAAAATAAAAAAATAAAAAAATAAAAAGATTGCCATTTTAGTATCTTAATATTTGTTAATATTTTAATATCAGTTATCTAATTTTCAGAAAAAGGGAAGGGACCTGTGACTGTTAGCATTTAGCTAACGTTACCTGGTCACCTATACAGAAAGGAAATATATGAAATGTGTTTTTAACAATTTGAAAAAGCAAAACATATCGTTCAAAAAAAAAAAAGTGAGGAAGGGTGTTGGAGAATTCTGTAGTGGGCTAAAGAGTCAAAGCTGAACTATCTGAATCCTAATCATGACAACAGATAACATAAATGAATTAATATTCCAATTATTTAGGCCAAGCCTGGAGCGTGTGTTCTTTGTGTACTTCTTTTCACTCCGGGGCTGAAACAGCATTGTCCTGCAGGTCCTCACACCCTCTGCCCTGCTAAACTTGGCTCAGTAAATCTCTCCTTGGGATCAGCAGATGGCTTTAATGTCACCCAAATCCAAACAGGCCCACCACAAAAATAAACGAGAGAGGGCCCAAACGTCAGCCCCCACCTCACTTACCGGGCACCGAGAGAAGAAAAGAGAGCAAAACATGGCATAGGTTATCACCGGATTGGAACCAGATTGTAACCTAGATTCCTTGGAAGGAAGGAGAGAGGGAGAGAGGGAGAGAGAGATAGAAAGAGAAAGAGGGGGAGAGAGAGAGAGAGAGAGAGAAAGAGAGAGAGAGAGAGAGAGAGAGAGGCTGCATTTTTGAAGCTCATTTCTGCAGGAGTTCATTTTAATTTGAAGCAGGAGTAAGAGCAGAGCTGTGGTTGGAGTCTGAAGCATTTCTTGGTAAACTGTTTACTGACATTTAAGATGCAACAGTCAGCAATTATACAATTAGAAGTGTCTGAGCAGACAAGATTTCCAAAAGATCCATCCCAAAGATGAACAAAAATGTGTGTGTGTGTGTGTGTGTGTGTGTGTGTGTGTGTGTGTGGGAGTGTGTGTGTGAGAGAGAGAGAGCGAGAGAGCGCGAGAGAGAGAGAGTGTGAGAGCGAGAGAGAGCGAGAGAGAGAGAGAGAGAGAGTGTGAGTGAGTGAGTGAGTGAGTGAGTGAGTGACTCACCGTCTTTGTTACTGGTGACTGGGATATTGTGTACGGTGCGCAGTTTAAAGCAGGAGCTGGTGAGGACCTGAAGCTCTAGTGAACTCAGCACACATGACTGAAGATCTGTAATGAGAAAACGCAACATAACCATCAACCTGCAGAATCTGTAACATTCTACACATACACACAGTACATCAAGCAGTTCTCAGTTTAGCCCTTTAAACTCTAACTTTAATGGGATAACCGTACCAGAAATGCAAAGATGGCCTACATGGATGTAATGTGTGTGTGTGTATACTCTGACCTTTCCTCTGGAGCTTCTGAATGCTCTCTCTCCATTCTGATCTTTCATAATCTGATGACAGCAGGAACAGGTAACTCTGCACACAAAGAGAAAGTCAGAGAGAGACAGACAGAGAAGGAGAAACATGGAGACAGTGACACAGATGGAGAGAAAGAGAAAGACGAAAAGAGATTAAGAGACAACTCTAGGACATAAGACAAGCAATGGTTCCCTCTAGTGGAAACAGAGCAGCACAAACAAACACACTAGGAAAGATAGCACTTGGTCTGAGTAGATGATGCTCATGTACAGTCATTGAAAGTGCAGCAGAGTGAAGTAAAACAGATTGCAACTTAAGAGCATGACATACTGGAGCTCGTTATACTGTGTTTATTACCGACACTTACTTTACACCAACACCTCCCACAAAGGTGCATCTTACATTCACTGACAGTAGCTAATCCAACACACAGCCCCCTCCCACTATAGGACCACCATACTACATTTACTGCCATTGCTGGGTTTTTGTAAACCTACAAAGTGCACCTTTGTGCTAAGAAAAATGTCCCACAACTCTGCTAAAGTGCAGCATTTTCTGTGTACAGCAGCGCGTTACCTTGCCGTGTTTGTTGTGGATACGGAAGGGAATGGTTGGCGAGTGCAGCAGCAAACACGACTCCTGCTCATTCATCTTCTTCCTCAAGCGGTCCACGATGCGGCTCTGACCCTTCTGCGCCTTCTGTTAAACCACACACACGCGCGCACACAAATTAGAACAGATGATGAACTGTTGCTTGTTTTTAAATGTTCATGATTTCTGTAATTCAGCATGAATTCTTTCTGAGAACTATATAATCCCCCACTGTTTTAACAACAATCTCTGTTCCATGGATGCAGTGATGAGTACTGAGTACTGCAGTGTTGTCCCACCTAATTGCTATCTGTAGCAGGTGAACCTGCCCAATGGTTTCTATTTTTAAGTGTGTCTTGAGTCGACATGTTTTCTGTTCTTTTACGAAGAAATTATCTGCAGTCACTGACAGATTCCACATCCAGATACTGGTGTGTGTGCGCATGTGTGTGTGTGTGTATATATATAGGCAAGCAGGGAAAACGACATTTTTTAAATCAAGGTTTTAAGTAGTAAAATATTTTATACCGGAGTTAATCCGAAGGAGCAGGACATTTTTTGGCACTAAAATGGTAAGATAGTTAGTAATGGAGTTTCACTGATGTGCAGAGCTGGCAGCTTTGTGCTGTTGTGGACTAAATCATAAAGAAGTGCTTGTTACACTGAGAGGACTCACAAAAGTGTTATTTGAATGCTTTTCCCGCAAATGTTCAAGCATTTTAATGATCAATTTACTTAATATTAATACATATTGGTTGCAGTCTCTATACAGACATCAACCCCATGCCAGGAACCAGACTGAAAGCGGATTAGTAGTCACATCTCTATCACAGATATTTCCGGGAACTCCTGATTGGCTCTTCCTTGCTGTTCTCGCTCTCCCTTTTTTCCAGCCCTTTATGTTGCCCACAGTGTTCTCCTCCACACCCAGAAAAGTTCTCCGTTTCATTAACTAAAGACTAAAAACAAACAGATTTCCAAGAACACTTCAAAGGAGCGAGGCATATTGTGTGTGTGTGTGTGTGTGTGTGTGTGGAAAAACACTATCAATTGTACAATTGTGACCACTAACAGGAGTCTTACTGAAAGCCACGTGTACAAGTGAGTGGTTCCATTCCCAGTAGCATTGCTTTATCAGTGGGAATTCACACCAGACTTTTTTCTAAACAATAATAAAAGCAGCTGTGCTCGAACTGCAGAAGGAACTGCCTTTCAACAACACATCCTTTGTCAATGAGTCAGTGTCAGCTAAAATAAACAGTCACCAAAATGACCAAAACTGAGACTTGACCTTTCCTGAGTGTGTATTTGTGTGCGTGCGTGTGTGTGTGTGTGTGTGTACGTCTTTGTGTGTGTGGTGTTTAATACCAGGCTATCCTCAACTGACCTTAAGGTCACAAAGGTAGACGGGCATTTAAGGACAGTGGAAGTCTGGTTTAAACTACCTGTGGCTGCTATTATCCTCCTCACTTTCTAGTAATTTACTCCCTTCCAGGAGCCAGTGATTACGTCTCAAGCTAACCACACTGACCCCTCTGACCCCCTACACATCTTCAAAATAAACCCCTTCCTGTCTGCGATTTACTGTAAACCTTGAATTAACAAACAATACACAGGAACAGGTCTGGGTGATCTGAGGATATTATTACTGGCATGTCAACAATCTTTTTTTTTTTTTTTGCATTGGGATTTGAACTACATTGAGACTGTGTTCTATACAGTTCAGTCATGCTCAGTTACAGCCCACCATCATCAGAGCATTTGTAAAAACGCCAAGTTCACAAACACCGGAAAAGGTTATTTTCCACATAGCAATTGTTTCTTTGAAAGATTTTAGCTCAACAATTTCACTGTTAGCTGCAGGCAACTATTCAGTGCCACCGTGGTCAAATGATCAATGTGGATTTGAAAAAGAACAATCATGCAATATACGGTCTTCATTAAAAGCATATTACATAATGGGATATATAAAATGGATAGGATATTTTGTAGGCTTGGCTCAAAAGGCTTTTCACAGGTTTGAAAATCTATTTACAATTTTGAACAGGTACTGAAATAATTTTTTTTTCCTCATTTTATAATCAACAGTAATCATTTTACATATTTTCATGTATGCAGTTCAAAATATATCCCATAGGGGGCAATAATGTTGTAACAGCCAACTGAAGTCCAGGTGCTCACACTGTGTCCGATCAAAAACTCTTCTAGTCATGCAAACAAATGAATTAAAATTCAGATTTTATTTATCTGAGTCGGGAGGGGAGGTGCGCGCGTGCAAAGTCTCAGTCGTTGTCCAGGAAACAAAAAGTGGGGTAATGAAACTAATGATTTTGAAAACTGAGGAGGACATGTCCCTTCTACTACAATGCTTCTGGCGCCCATGCCTACGACAGTGACGTAACCCGAATCATGGTTTAGGTTGAAGTCACTTACCTGTCCTAACACAGCTGTAAAATCATAAACTAGAACACAAAAACATAACTACGCCCCCCAAAAAAAGGAAAAGAACATATATATACTGTACTTGTACACTGTACTTGTACTGGGGGACACCAACCCCGTCACGTTACTGCGTATTCTTCCACCGTGCGCAACCAAACTAGTTCCCCGAAACTGTTGTAACCTGAGAACCCTCTGTACTCAATTAAGTATCACAACCTTTTTATATTTAGATGAACCATTAAACATATCAAATTTTTTATATGAATTTTGTATAAATTTAGCTATTGACTGTGCTGCTGTTTCTGTTTACCTCCATCTCACATCTCTGGTGTTTACATGAGTGACTGAGCTCAATTCCTTCAGTTGTACCAAGG
>JBBJLS010071319.1:0-11190 GCA_037577275.1 Bryconaethiops microstoma | reverse complement strand
ACAGTGTGAGTCTGTCTGACTTCACACTGAAAATATTGAAACAGTTACTTGATTGGTGCCTGTGGTTTAATAAAAACTGTATGCAAGTCTATTGCAAATCTAATATCACTCACAATTCAAAAAGTTGATGTGAAAAAAAACTGAAAGCAGATCTAAAATCAGCATGAAAAATGGTTTAAAAAAGTGTGTTGGGGTTTCTGATGATTACATTTTTTTTTGTTGACCTGTGTAATTAACTATCAACATGTGAACAGACTTTTCTCTTTAACAAGCCAAATCAGAACAGCACAAATCACTGGTAACTTTGTGTCTGAATAACGTCTCTCTTCTCTCACTAGAATGAGAATTAGAGTCAGTGTTAAATGTGAGGAAGGTGAACATGTCTTTTGGGCATCTGAGAATGTGTAAGCAATTTTCACTCATCTGCAGGTCTTTGTTGATGAAACAAATTGGCTTGGATTGGTCCAACTGACAGTTCAGCACTGACCACTGGGTAAGAGATCACTGAACTGAACTGATGGTGTAATTACTGAAACTTTCTCCTCTCTGCTCTTATAAAACACGGTAAATAAAATGTAGCTGAAGTGAACTGTGAGTTACTTTTGTTTATTTTTGTAGCTTTAACTAAGTATATGTGTAGTTTTGTTGATTTGCTTCATTATTTATACATAAAGAGTTGGTTTGCAGCCCTCCTCCTGGAGAGTGAACCGACTGAACTGGACGTTTGATTCTTTGAAAGAAAAGTTTGAAAGAATCGGTTCTAGGACAGGAATCACATTAGATTTCTTTGTCCATATGTGCCTGGCTTAATGAGTCTTATGCTCTCGGTTGTTATTTTTTTATTTGAGTATTTTCGTGATTTTAAATGATGATCTGGCAACCTGCCCCGAATACTCCTATTTCATGTCACACAAACACGTGGAGACGGTGAGGAAGGGAAATGTTCACATCTGCTTTAATTAACACTTTATTACAGTGTTAAAATTCAGAAACGGGTAAAGCGGTCCCTTCACACTGGAAGATAAGCAGCGAAAAAAATCCTCCATGTTAGCAATCAGACTGATATGCTTACTATAAACTCCATAAAGTCCCATTCAAAACTACTCCTCAGATTTATGTGTGCTCATTTTACCACCAGATCTGAACCATGCAGCTCTTAGAAAGAATAGTCAGAGCGTTAGAAAGGCTGAAGTGTTTCTTTAGCAGTTAGGTTTGGTGTTTAAAATGTTCTTTTACTGAAAATAGGCCATGACAAACCAAACCAAACACTTGTGGGCAGATATTTCAGTGATCACTGGATGAACATGAGGTCCAGAAAACTGCAGCCACAGCCGCAGTAGTGTTCTATTATGTTCCACGAGACTCAGTTCGCTGAGGTCAAATCTCACAGTCTCACAGCAAACCTCCCACATTTCTCACAAATTCCTTATTTTAAGGTTAATTTTAGTAAATACGTAGAGCGAAGAGTCAATCACTGCTGTTCAACACGAAGGACAACTTACAGGTCAGTGATGTGAGACTAACACTACAACACATTCTCATCTTCCACACTTCAAGTCATCACAGGTAAGAAAAATGGTATATTTTTCATGCCCAGCGTGGCAACAACCTTTAGGGTGCTCAACCGTTTGGGCTACTGTTTTTCTGCTGGTACTGTTTTTCCTCCACTTTGTTGTTTATCTCAGCTGTGGCACTTCAACTCAGTTCCCTCATCTTAATTAGGGAAAAAGTCTATGAATTTATGAAGTGATGCCACTTTTTCTTTTCCAATACTGACACTTGATTATTAAGCAATACCTGACATATCTGACATATTTTAAATGCAATACAGTAAACCCCCAACATTCACCTGCGAATAGTGAAAAGCCGCCAATTAGTGATGTGTTAAAAAAACTAAATACCTAAAAATGCCTATTTTTATAATGTAAACACTAAATGTACCCCCAAATACGCTCCCAGAACACTTTAATTTTATTTTAAACTCAGCTTAATACATTACCCTTAAGGAAAATGTAAAAGTAAATCCGTATCTGTACTGTACAGTTTACACTGAACGACAGTTCATCCCGCAGTGCTAGAATGTGAAATACTGATATTTTCAGTAATAAAAATGCAGTAAAATGTATGAGTAATCACCAATAATGAATGATATTGATTGAACATACATATCTTCATTTTGCAAATACATGGGGGTTTAGGGTATAGAGTAAAAGTAAACTTCAGCTGGTAAGTTTAGCTGGTCTAAGCTGATTGGCTGTGAATTAATGGGCGGGTCCTGCAGGTACCATATGTAGGTATGCACTGTAGCATTTCTTGCTCTTGTGATGTGCTTGAACTGTCTTCAACTTGTGAGTTTAGCTTGTTTGAATCTTCTAAGTAAGACCTTGCTATGGAGTTAGCTACTTTGAAGGAGTAGAAGTTTAAAGAGGAGGAGGAAGTTGCTGTGGTGGTGGAGGAAGAGGAGTATGAGGAGGAGGGGTGTTGGTGGTGGTGGTGGTGTTAGTGGTGGTGGTAATGGTGTTAGTGGTGGTGGTGGTGGTGTTAATGGTCGTGGTGGTGGTGGTGTTAATGGTGGTGGTGATGGTGTTAGTGGTGGTGGTGGTGGTGGTGGTGTTAGTGGTGGTGGTGGTGGTGGTGTTAGTGGTGGTGGTGGTGTTGGTGATGGTGGTGGTGATGGTGGTAGTGATGGTGGTGGTGTTAATGGTGGTGGTGGTGGTGTTGTTAGTGGTGGTGGTGATGGTGGTGGTGTTAATGGTCGTGGTGGTGGTGTTAGTGGTGGTGGTGGTGGTGGAGGAGGAGGTGAAAAACCACCTTTTTTAAAAATGTGGTTCAGAGAGTGTTCTTCTAATTATTGGTGTACGACACTGCTCAGCCTCCCTGGAAAATCTTACTTAAGGGTGCTAAAAAAGAGAATCCAACCAATTGTTGAATTGTTCCAACCAAAAGGATTCAGAAGAAACAACGCTGAATCCGTCCTGCCTGTAGAACACTGGATCAGCTTTCACCCTTTTTTCGACTGAGGATGTGGTCGGATGGAGGAAGGAGCACTTTGAGGAGCTCTTAAACCTGACAGACATGTACCTAATGGAGGAGGCAGGGCTGCGGTCGCCGGCCATCTCCATGGCAGAAGACACTGAGGCAGTAGGAAAACCTTTTAGAGCAATATCCTCTAAAATGAATGATGTTTAAATCACACTCATTCTTTTCAGTGGAGCACCCCATTTTTGTGACTGTGTATATATATATATATATATATATATATATAGTATATTTAAATTTATTTATTTATTTATTTTTAAAATTGTGGTTATAATTATAATTATGCATTCTAATTTATTGTTAAATTGGTACAGTAGCATAAATACTGTGTGTGTGTGTGTGTGTGTGTGTGTGTGTGTGTGTCATCAGGTGCCTAGTCAGCTGGTGTAAACACCTGAGCTGAGTTATCTTGTTAGCTGGGTTGCTAGGCACCTGATGAAAGGTCCACCTGTCTTGTGTTTAGTTTAAGTGAAATGTATTAGTGTGTTAAGTGTCTGTGTCGCGTGATTGGATGTTCTAAGATATCTGTGTACTGATAAGCCCGCTGATCCCTAGGTTCTGTGCATGGTCACCAAGCTCCTTCGGCAAACAGTCGAGGACTGGCTGTTTTGGAGGCTGGAAGGGAAAGCTGTGTTTTTCGTGCCCTTGTAAAGGACTGGCAGAATTCTACAGACTACGGGATTCATCTTCGGCACACGAAACACAGCTGGAGGCGTCAGCCGCAATCAGAAAAGTACCAGTGTGCTTCACTTGTCTTGCTTTTGTATGTCTGTGTCACAGGGGTGAACTAAAACACAGGAGCGGTCTCCCTGAGCTGGAACACGAGTGGACTGTGAGCAAGGAAGGTTCCCAGCCTCCACAGCCCAAGAAGGATTAAGAGTCAAGTTGAAGTTATAGTTGTGTATTATAGTTTATGTATTTGGTGACTTTCTGTTTTGAAAACCTTGAATGTGAATTCATTAAAAAAACACTTATCGATTTCAAGTTGGAGTCCTACCTGGGTGTACAAACTCCCTCGACCAACGTGACCGGTGGTAGAAATGTGGTCACACGGTGTTTATACATGAAATCAAGCTATTGAATAGCACAGACTACAACTATGCTAATCTGTAAAACTAGTATCAATTAGTTTCTCTCTCTCTCTCTCTCTATGCACACCACTCAACAAGGAAAACGGTGTTTATTTATCCATCCAACTTGAATAATTCAAGGAAAACATATCTCTTGTTCACTCTTAAACAAAATGGCAATAATTACCTTTGACGTACTTCTAGTAGTGTTTTGCCATTCAGGTGATCACTAATCAGTACCTCATAAAGCAGAATGATGTGCTTGTGTAGGAATTTAACAAACACTGGCATGGAAACAGTTGTCATACTCATGGAGATGCTGATTTAAAAATAAATTGCAGTTGTGTCTAATTTTTTCCAGATTTTTATACACAAATACTGACACATAGGACTGAACAGAAAGTTTAAATGTTTTGTGTTGAATGACCACATATAGGATAAGTGGAAAATGTAACATAAACTCTTTAAGTACACTTTCTCTGAACTTTTCCTCTATGCATTAAGCTTAGGTCTTCTTCAGACCATGACAATCGAGCTGTGCTGTTTACATGGTCATAACTTGGTTAGATTAGTCTTGGGCCAGTAATTCTAATTATATGTGATTATACTTTGACCACTGTTGTGAATATAAATGTAGTTGGAGAGAGAGACTTTGTATGTGTGTTGATGGGGGATGTGAGGGAGGTGTGTATGGTGTAAATGGGTCTGTGTAGCACTTAGAATCTAAAGCGAGAAGCATTTGGTCAGTGTCCGGAGTAGTTTTGCTCAGATTCTGTCATTTCTTGAGACGACAGACTCTGTTTTCAGAAACCGCCTCAGGAATAGGAGTGCTGATTTAGAATCAGTTTTTTGTGATGACTTTTCACAGTCAGTCCTCTTTGGTGTCTGAAATGGCTACATGAAGCAGTGAAGTTGCTCACAGTTGATTGATTCTTAAACCACATCCACAAGTCTGCCCCACCTTAATGACACACATGACAGAAATATACACACATACTGACACAGGACAGATTTATACACACATACTGAGACATAATACAGATATATACACACATATTGACGCACAATACAGATATATACACACGGACTGAAGCACAGGATAGATATATACACACGTTGGTGTAACATTCCAAGAGCACCCACAAATGATGAAAAACTGCATTTTTGTGATGTGGTAAAAAAAAAATGCCTAAGATGCCTATTTTTATAATGTAAACCCTAAATATGCCCCCAAATATGCTCTCAAAGCACTTTAATTTCATTTTAAACTCAGCTTAATACATTACCCTTAAAGAAATGTAAAGATAAACTCCAGAGGTAAACTGTTCTGATGCAGGAATGCTGGACTGCAACTGCCAGAGATGTGTCACAGGGCAACAGCCAATCAGCAGCAAGGAGAAATGAATAATGCTTTCGGATTGGCTACTTTCAAACCTCCTGCCTCTGAATACAGGGGTATTTCACCATGCCAAAATGGCTTTCTTTGTTTTCTCTCGACAGCACCAAAAATGTATATAGTTATATTTTATATGGAAATGTAGCTGAAATTAAGTTAATATTTATGTTAAATTAATAAATTACATTTTTCTTCATAATTTAGCACTAAAATGCATGAAACATTATGTATTGGCACAAAAAAGAAAAAAAAAAAATGCGGAGGATATTTGCAGTTTCCGCGAAAGACTGAAGCCACAAACTAATGGGGGTTTACTGTACACACATACTGACACACAGGACAGATGTATACACACATACTGACACACAGTACAGATGTATACACACATACTGACACACAGGACAGATGTATACACACATACTGACGCACAGGACAGACTTATACACACATTCTGACACGCACGACAGATTTATACACACATACTGACACACAGGACAGATTTATACACACATTCTGACATACAGGATAGATATATACACACATACTGACCCACAGGACAGCCTTATACACACATACTGACCCACAGGACAGATTTATACACACACAGTGATGCACCGAAGAGATCTATGCACAAGACAGGTACATATGCACATACAGATGCACAGGATGGACCTATAGAAGTGTAGTAAAGTGCAGCACGGATATATCTACGTGTACTGATACAAAGGATGGCAATGGACACACATACAGATGCACAGGATGGGTATATAAACATGCACTGATGCACATGATGGATATACACACACACATACTGATGCACCAGACAGATATATAAGTGTAAAGTGTCCATTTGTCATACGTGAATAGACCACAGCCCACAGTGTGAACAGCACAAAATTCTTTCTCTGCATTAAACCCATTCACCAAGTGAAGCAGCGGGCAGCCAGGAACACCGCCTTGCTCAGGGATTCAATCCCAATCCGGCGATTGCCCCTGGTTGCAGGGGTAACTCCCTAACCACTAAGCTACCAGCTGCCCCATATGCTGCCCCATAATGACGCACAGAACAGATATACCCATATGTTGACACACATGATGGGTATTTACACATGTCCTGATGGACAGGATGGATGGATACACACATACTGACACACAGGATGAGTATGGACACATACTGATGCACTGGACAGGTATATGAACACATACTGACACACAAAATGGACATATACTGTACACACATACTAATGTGCAGGATGGATATATACTCATATACAGATGTATAGGATGTATATATGCACAAATACTGACATACAGGATGGGTATATAAACATGTTCTAACACAGAGGATGGGTATAAAAACAGCTACTGATTCACAAGATGGGTACATAAACATGCTCTGGAGCACAGGATGGCTATACACAAACATACTGATGCACACACAAAGATGGACACACAAACACACACTCACACACACTCACACACACACACACACACACACACACGCACACACACACACACACACACACACAATATTCTAACAAATATATTTATAGTATGTTTATCATTTGAGTACCTTTATTCGTCAGAAAGTGTAATAGTTTTATTTATCACTATTGATCTACAAAAAGCCACCAAAATAATTTTAAGTATAACATCTCCAGACAACTGTTAGGTATTTAATAAGTAATTATGTGACAGTCAATGAGATGAAAGAGTTAACATTTAAAGTTAAAGGACAGTCTAGAATTTGGCTCAGCACCACCACACAACCAGTTAATAGGATGTCAGACATGCACTCTTACATGTTCTTTCATCTTATAATCCTTGACTTGTTTTATTTGACATATTTCTGTTCTATTTCTATTAATAGTTGTTCCCTCAATAACTTTCCAATACTTAACAAGAATAAAAATTAGCAGTTTATGAAATAAATAGATAAATGGTAAAAACCAGTAGTGTGCAAAAAACTGGTAGTGTACACACACACACACACACACACACACACACACACACATTTTTTGTCTTAGTATCTTATTTGTGCCTGTGAAGTAAAAAAAAATGGAAAGATGATCACAAACATGTGTTTGATATAATTTGAGTTATACAGAACACAGCCTTGCTTTGCAAATGCTTTTTAGAAATATTTATGTATATTATATTCTATATATTCTGAATTAGTCACAGGTTGTATTTTCAATTTGGATTTAACCGAGCAGATTATGCTAACCTGAGCGGTGGCCATGCTTCGTAATGCTGGTAATATATGACTGTGCTTTTTTTCCGGCAGCGGTGCGTTCGGGGGACTCAGCTGTTGACTTTGTCATTTGTTTTAGATCAGTGGGTCGTGGAGGCGGCGAATGTATTTGCTCCACACTCTGTTTCCTGGCGAAGCGCTTTGGTGCATGCGGCCTCTAATTAAAAACAAATTACAAAAGAGCTCACACTTCTCATTGATGAATTTTAATCCCAGTTTTGTGCAGGAAAGACTCAAGAACACCTTAATGTGCATTTTCTAGAGGACATTATGACACAGCATGGATTTACTTTGAAAGAAAGTACTTTTGGGGGGGGTTTTTGTGGGAGGTGGTGACTCAACAACACGTCTTTAGAAACTCTAATGCAAAATTATGCTTAGTGTTAAAAGATGAAGGCACATAAAAAGTTGTTCCATCAGGTATGTTCCATCAGACTTGAGACAAGTTGTTCCATCAGACTTGAGACAATTTTGGCCCTGACCTATTTTTTGGCTCTGACACAGAAAATATTCTAGTTGGCCTCTTTTAAAGTATCATTTAAAAAACAAAGTTTCTGCTGGTAATATTTCTCCATGATGAATAAAAGCAAACAAACAAAAATCGGTATGACTTTACAATAAGACTACCCTTTTAAAGGGTTTACAAATGATTTATGATCAGGTTGTTAAGTAGGTTGAAGACAGGTTATAAATCATTACTTAGGAGTTATAAACAATGCAAAGGAGTTATAACAATTGTCCTACATTGATGCAGGCTTACTATTTGATGTTTTAATGGTAGTAGCACGTTGGCAGCTTAACATTCTGCCTGAGAAAGGGACGGGATAAGCTAAGCAACTAGCAAGATCTGAGATCTAGCCAAATAGTGAGCCTGTATCAATGTGACGAATGTAGTAATTTGTTTATATCTGTGTTTTAATAATTTATGAACTTTCTACAATCTAATTAACAACCTGATTGAAATCATTTATAAACCCTTTTTTGAAGGTAGTCTTACTGTAAACTGTTACCGAAAAATCAACTGCCGAAATTACCCACAATAAAAGAAAACATCAGAAATGTTCTATAACATAACCCCTCAGCCCTTAAAGCAACTGGAACTGTCAACAAAATCACAGATTAAGCAAGCTCGTTCAAAAAACGAGCACTGGTTTAATTACTTCAAAATCCATCTAGAATGAGTGTCATCGGCCTCCTGGTAACCTATTATGTGCTCTCCGTACTACATCTCTGATCACAATGTATCCATGATCATCTTCTTTATTTGAGCTACAATCATGACATCAGACAGAGTGAATATAGTGAAATGGCTCTACCTAACCCACAGAACTGAGAGTGTATTGGTAAAAATCTGATTTCAACAAATAAAAACAGTGTAAAGCTGTCTTAAAACTGTCTCGCCTACATGATAGCTCGTTTTTGTTTTTGTCTGTCTGTCTCTGTCTTTCTTATTTGGAATCAGTTTTGACCTGGATTTGAACCCATTTGCATATTTTCTTGTCTTGGACCCAACTAGTCCTGAACTTGAACTTTTCCTAAATGTGAATGGCTTGCAAATCTTCCAGAGTGACTGGTATTGCACCATAAGTATGATATTGCACAGGTGGCAGTTAGCAGCATTGAACAAAGTGCAAGGAATGACAGAAACAATACAATAAACAGACAATACAGCAGTGTAACAGTAGTATGAATGGGCTGTAGATCCGAGCCAATATAATAAATAGACTATACAGCAATGGTACACACCTCCTGCAGTCAGAAAAGGCTTCACCCTATTACACTAGAGAAAATACACTGTTAAAGGACAGACTTTTGAAATGACATTAGCAAACTGTTTACACATATGTGCATTTACATAAGCTGCACTACGGACAGTGACTACATCAGTACCAATGGCTACTGAAAATGCTGTTACTGTATTACTGCACAGTTGTAAGAGACAATATATAGTGGGACCACATTTTGCAGTGAACTCCACCTTAAGCCATCGAATTGATGAATTGCCTCCACTAGCAATTCCTAACACCTATCCCTGAATGCAGTCAAAGTATTAAGAATACACTACATGCCTGTTGCATTTACTGTTCCACTGAAAGTGACCAGTCACTGCTGAGGTACTTGAACTGAGACAGCAGCAGAGTTTGTCTTCTTTGGCTTGTCTTATCTGTGACATCAGAGGAAGCAAAGTCAGTCATCGGGTTTACATGAAAACTCTGTGTCAGAAAACCAAGTCAAGTGCTGGAGAGACACACGTCTATGGGGAAATGTCATGGCCTGTTTAGTCATGCGTGTTTTCCAGCAGCTCAGTGCAGCACAATCAGCAGCATATCCCTCTAATGGAGCTGTCAGAGCAATCGCTAAACAGCACACATACACATCTACAGAGAGAGAGAGAGAGAGAAAGAGAGAGAGACAGAGAGAGAGAGAATGTATGATGTGAGAATGAGGCAGCGGTGTGGTTGAGACTCTCAAGGGTTCTTTAGCCTCAGACTAGATTGGTAGGTTGGGTGCACTTTTTTCTTTGTTGTGAAGGATTCGAGAATCAACATCCGTCCAAATTTTGAAAATATGAATTGCGGGCCATTCCACACTTCTCACTATATGCTAAATATGTAGCTAGATGCCACTTTCTGAGAGATAAATGATTAAATATACCATGTATATTTTCTTATTAGTGTTACATTATTATTATTATATAGTACAGTTGCATGCAAAAGTTTGAACACCCCTGTTCAAATGACATACTAAGTTTTAATGTAATTAAGTATGCATCCTCTATAGCGGACATACTTAAATATGGTCTTTAGCATAATTTAGTGCAATTTTATTTATTAAAATGTATTTATTTATTTATTTATATTTTGGGGGAAAAATAACACTGGATTTAAAATAAAACTTAAATATAAGATGTGCCATAACTTTTGTATGGGCTTTGTTTTATTTTTCAGAGCAAGGTTCTCAAACCTTTTTCATACAGGGACCCCTTCTAGTGTGAAAAGAATACCATTGACCCTCAAACTCCAAATCTTTAAGCACTAGCCACAACAGGTAAATGTATAGTTGTTTAAATGATTGTCTAATACAATATAAAAAAAATAAACAGTTTTGAGAATATTGCAAACATTGTGTATACTCAAATAATATGGGCCAATTGCAAGTTTTATTACAAAGATAATTGGTCAGGTAAATTGAAATACAGTCATACTTATTGCGTGCTGTGAAAAAGTCTTCAGTATAATTCAAGTGTTTACTAACAATGAATGATGGATGTTGACTCGAGTCAACTGGCTCAGAAAACAACTCATTTGGAAATGTTGGGAATTTGGATCTAACTGTCCCTACTTTGGGTCTAATGGGGAGAGAGAGAGAGAGAGAGAGAGAGAGAGAGAGAGAGAGAGAGAGAGAGAGAGAGAGAGAGAGAGAGAAAGAGA
>JBBJLS010071318.1:0-11192 GCA_037577275.1 Bryconaethiops microstoma | reverse complement strand
CTCCAACCATGTCTCTGTGAACGCCAAAACACAGCAGTTCCTGATGTCTTTTTGGTGTTTAATCCGTGCACGCAGCTTGTCCAGCTTGTTGTCTAGAGACTGAACGTTCGCGAGCAGGATGCTAGGCAGGGGGGGCTTGTTTTTTCTCTGTCGGGTTCGGCACAAAACTCCAGTGCGTTTCCCCCTCTCTGTTTTCCTTCGGCGTTGCGCAAGTAAACAAAGGACCCCAGGCAGTACAGCGTCCGCGATATCAAAACCTGCTGTAAAGTCAGAACTGGCTGACGAGCGTAGCTCCAAAAGTGTTTGTCGGTCATATTGAATGTGTGATTGAGCCACACGCACAGAAAGAGCAAGTGGTAAAAAAATTAATAATAGCATTTTTGCTGAGATGACTCGGAGCTCTCGTCGGTGCAATCATCTTATTTTGATGATTACGTGCCCTAATCATCAAAATATGGCACCCTGCACTTTATCATGCATATAAACACGATTGCACATGTACAGTACACATTTAAATGTAAATTTTGCACAATATTATGTCTATCTTACACAGAATATTTTTTTTTAATTTTACTTTTAGTCTATTTGTTATTATGTTGTCTTTATTATATCTGCTGTTATATCTCTCTTTATTTACACAGTCTTATTTGTGATTTGGGGTACATTTCACTGTACGTTGTACTTGTATAACTGTGTATGTGACAAGTAAAGGATCTTGAATCTTGAACAATCAACAGCCCCACTGTTCTCAGCTTAAGGAACTTCCCCCCATGAAGAGAGCTTTGAACTCCCCCAATCACCTGACATGCCACAGCAATACTCCACCCCAAACTACTCAGCATGAGTTCAGAAACTGTTGTGTTTTTGTTTTTACAGAGACATAGTTCAGCGATAGTGTTCTGCACAGATTTAGGTTAATGACATTCTAATGTTCCACTCAGAGACGCTTTCAGGGTCAGACCCGAAGAGATGGCTTATGTGTGTGCATCAACACTGAATGGTGTATGAAATCTGTGCTCGTCTCAAGGTACTGGTCACCACTGCTGGAGTTTGTGACTGTTAGATGCAAACCATTTTGTTTACCCCACAAATTAACCACCATGCTCATAGTCACAGTGTAGATCCCACCCAGTGCTATTACACCCAGGGCACACTTTACAGAGGCTGCAACCTATGGCAACGCCACCAACCTGGAGAACACAGTGCCAGTGACTGGCTATATCAGCAAGTGCATTGATGATGTTACTGTTGCCAAGATCCTCATCACACACCATAACCAAAAGCCGCTGTGGAGGTACATGTGCTGTTGAGAACCCGAGACACTGCCAGCAGATCAGGTGATAAAGCTGCCCTGGGGCCATCAGCGCAGTGAAGCATGCACATGCTGAGAAATTCCATATCCACTTCCAGGACACTGAGGACAAATGTACTGCTTAGAGTCAACCCACAGAAAGATGCCAGATCAGACAAAATAACTGGTAATGGATGTACAGACCAGCTGGTCTCACAAACATCTTCAATATCTCTCTGAGCACCCATGCCAAAGAAATCATTAGTGTCCTGCCCCAGTCCATCATCATGAAGTGCTTTGAGAGGAAAATAAAATCACACCTGCTCCCTCACTGGACCCCAACCACTCAACAGATGTTACCATTACCACCATCCTTTACCTGGTCCTCACGCACCTGGACAAAAAAACACTTACATGAGAATGCTACTAATAGACTTTAGTTTAGGATTCAACAAAATCATTTCTCACCATCTGATTGGAAAGCTGGGCGTGCTGAGCCTGAACCTCCCTCTGCAACTGGAAAGTGGACTTCCTGACCGGGAGATCTCAGTAAGTCAGTATTAAGAGCAACATCTCCACTGTTCATACTGATGACCAGGAACAACAGCTAATGGACTGGTAGAGAACCCACAACCTGTCTCTGAATGTGGACAAGACAAAAGAGATGGTTGTTGAATATGCCATGATCACTCTCTGCTAAACATCAATGGTTGTGAAGACTGTCCAGAGCGCCAACTTCCATGGTGTTCACATCCTGTAGAACCCCCTAACACCAGCTCCATCACCAAGAAAGCTCAACAGCATCTCTACTTCTTGTGGAGTCTGAGGAGAGCGCACCACTTTTGTGTTTTACACTTTTCCCTTTCTGCAAGCCTGCACCTGGAAGGAGAAGTAATTCTTGGCCCAGTCAAAGTTAAGAAATATGCTTGAATGCCCAGTGGCATATTCAAAATAATAAATAGTGCTATGGAACTGTGTGCAGAGATCTTTGGACAGGTTTAGCTAACTTGTTTACTAAATTTACTTGGTTCCAAGTGTGCCTGTCTCTAGGCTGATACTGAAGTAGTCCCATCTGCTTTTGGTGCAGTATCTGCATTCTTTTGGACTGCTGGGGATTAATTGCATAATTTAAGCCGATTGCATAAATTGCTACTGCTGAACTATGTGCTTATAATTTTAACTGTTCTACTTTTTGCATTTTGATTATTTGTCACTGCTTTTTCATCTCTGCTCTATTTTTTATATTTTAAGGCATACTAGGCTACATTTCAAATATATGAGCTTATGATTAGTATTATCTCACAGTTCGTCCTTTCTATTGACTTGTCTTTTGATTGTTTCCTTTGTTTGTTTCTAGTTTGTATAATATTCAGCGGTCACAGCGGCTCACAGAGAATTTTCTTTCAGAGCAACTATAGTTTTTTTTCTTTCAGAGCAACTACAATTCACTTTTCCACTGTTTACGGATCTGACCAAATGGGCTGAAGTGTGAAATATAGTTTGAAAAACTATATGTGCTTTCTGGGTGACTTCATAAACCTTGAGGCATCGGTTATGCAGTTCAACCATGTACCCCTGTGTGTGCTTGTGGACAGCTTTGTGGCCACTGCAGTCCTTGATATCAAAGCAGTCCCCAGATACCCATTCATTGACAACAATGGGTAAGTAGTCAAACTCCTTATACAGAGCAAATTGGTGAACATGGTATATTCTACATTACAGGAATTGGTGTTTGTGCTTTAGCAAGCCTAATTATACCTCACTATTTGTGTTTTGGATGGGTTTTGTAACTTGCTTGCATGCCCATCTCTGGGCTGCATGATGTACCCTTAAACTTTACCCTTAGTTACTACAGAGTCTTCCAAGCATTGGGTTTCTGGAGGGCAATAGTATAATTTGAGCAGGGATGGCTAATTGTCTCTTATGGTTATTGATCTGAATCACAGGAAATGCACTTGAAAAAGTGTAATTGGACAACAGAACCAGATCAACATCTGCCCTGTACAAGCATCTCTATGGGTTTACCTACATTAAAGGCAGTTGTTCATGTCCGTGTTGTGCTTCAGCTTTTTTTAAAAGGAAATGTCAAATATTCTTGAATGTCTTGGCAGTCATGCTGCCTTTCTTTTAAAGTATCACCTGAGGGAGCAAATGGCACACCCCCTCCCAACAAAACTGTAATTATTGGAGCAGATTTGTGAAAATGGGCATTGGTTTATTTCTAAATCCATCTGAAATGGGTGATGGCCACCTGGTGACCATCTGTGTGCACATTGCATATGTTTGTTTTGGCCAGACAGTGGTGAACCAAGTCAAATGGCTCCACTAAGGTAAGTGTCTTTGTTTCTGTAGTCTTGCACTGTTTTGGGTTTTGATCAAGTGAACTTATTTTTCTGTAAGTTAACTTATTTTTCTGTCCTGGACTTAATGCAGTCTGTTATTTGGACTTAGACTCAACAATAGTGGTCTTTACTTATGAAAGCTGTTAATTATAGCTAAATACTGTGACCTACACCTGCTTTGTAGAAGGCAGCAATGGTATACCACTTCTGTACTTTACCAAACAAAAAACATGGACAGGCCTAGAAGAGAGCTCTAGACCTCTCAGGACAGAAAATACTTAATAAACCAAGGAAGAGCAAGGATTCTTCAGAGAATAACTTGTGAAAATTTATAAATTAAAAACAGCATTTTGGCAAGATGGGAATTATGGTAAGCAGGAGGCAATGAGGATGGAAATGGATCATGAAACTTAAATTTACATTCTGGTACTAAGATATGAAAGAACTTTTAACTGCAGACATAGTCTAGAGCTCACAAACAGCTGGGGGAAAACACTTTCAACAGATTACAAGGACTAATACTACAGCATGTGTCAAGATATTAAATGGTTGCCTCGTGCATTCTGGCTCCCCATAGCTCCAGGTCCTTATGCAGATAGGCAGACTGTTGAGTCTCTAACAATGCCTTTTGTATCAGCTGTGGCCCACAGCACCATGTCTGCCTGCAGGTTGGTGCTGCAGATCTCCCCTAGAAAATAAAGTTGCCTGGCTCGGTCCACCACAATTTTCCACTCCATCCAAGCTGTCCAGAGCTTAGGTTCTGGTCCTCTTGCCAGTTAAAGTGGATATTCTGTTAGTCTCCTGATGCACTCTTGTTTGCTTCTTTCCTTTGTTTCTCCACTACTTGTATCAGCACCCTACGCACTAGGTCAAGTCACCATCTAGAAGACCCAGTGTCAGTGCTTTTTGTTACCTAATACCTAATACCCACACAATCTGCCAGACAGGTCAGGGTTAGGGATCGACTAAGTGAAGTGAAAGAACTGAAAGTGACCATTCTGTCATACGTGAACACACCACAGCACACAGTGTGAACAGCACTCACCAAGCAAAGTGGTGGGTAGCCAGGAACACAGCACCCAGGGAGCAGTGCATGGGGACAGTACCTTACTCAAGGGTACCTCAGAGGTGCCACTAGCAGTCTTGGGAATTGAACCCACTAGGCTTCCCCCTTTGTGTTGTGAATAACCTTTCGCAAGGACCAAAGTTTCTTGTTGTAATTGATCATAAATGTATGAATGATCATAAATGTATGAATGTATGAATGTAGGAGCTGAACTTTTTCAATAGGTCCATAAATATCACCTTAAACAGATTTTCATACAAGTAGATAACACAGTTTTAGAAAATTAAAAGAAATATATATAAATATATAAAGGCCATTAGCCAAAAGACTGTTTGCAAAATGTTTTGTGAATGGATGAGACCAAAATCTAAATTTTTGGTATAAATGAAAAGCATTATGTTTGGTGAAAGGAAAAGTGCCACAGGACGGTTGTCATTGAGGCAGGACACTGATGGCCTCTTTGGTATGGGGATTATTGAAGTGGCTTTGAAACATATGGGAATGATTCAGAGAGATGTTGAAGATACTTGTGAGACATGAGCACACAATCCTCTGAGCACACAACCAGCAATATCATCTGGTCTGGCAGTCTTTCTTGGTTTGATTCTAAGCAGAGGTTTCGGTCTTGATCAAAGAGAGCACCTGTTTATTGGGGGCTGAGAGGTCTTCCTCACTGCTATACCATTTTGCACTCCAAACTATTCCTAGAGTTTATTGTGCATCTGGAAGGGAGGTCTCACCATAAATTTCCAGACAGATTGTTCCTAATATTGCTTTCTTAACAAGTTCTATAAAAGAGGCATATGGTATCTAAGCAGCCTGCTTAGATACCATATGCCTCTACTCAAGTTCCAGAGGAAGTACTCCTCTTCTCCCTGAGGCCCATGACAGGTTTGTATCATTACTGAAATCTTGGTAGTGTGTAAACTTTACCTTAATGAGGCTTCTCTTCATGAATCACTGGAAGACCATCCAACCAGTACTTTATGTCTTCATAAACCTTGAGGCATCTGTTTTGCAGATATCAATGCAGCGCCTGAATACCCCTTCACTGAAAACAATGGGTAAGTAGATTTTGTGGCTCGAGTAGGTTTGGTTTACAAGCACACTAAGCCTTCCAGCCCATTATCTGGGATGCTGAAAATGTTTTTTTCACTAAATGTTAAGGACTAGTGTAACTGTGCAGTTGGTGTACTATTCCCAACCCCCCTGTGATGAGCCCCCTCCTAACTTGACCAGCACAATTATCGTCCTGAAAAGACAGTATCCAACCGGGTTGTACTTGTCTAGTTGATGTGCTTAAACCAACTATGCTTAGTGCTGGCCCTTCAGGATTAGGGTTGTGCACCCATAGGACAATGAACAATACTTCCTCCATGTGCTTCCTTTATGCCAAGATCACAGATTCAAAATCCAGATTCATGCCTCAAGATCAAGCAGGAGGCATTCAAGTTTTAGCAGGCATAGGACTAACTTGGTAAGTACCAGCTGTTCAGTGAGAGCATGGGTGACTGTGTGAACCTGATTCTTTACCTCCCTCTCCACAGATCTACAATGTCTGTTTCTTGAAGGCAATGCAATGGGAGGTTCTTCCCCTGTTGATGCAGAACACTAGGTTTGCTTTTTCTCTAGCAATTGGGGTTGGAACCATATAAAGTCTACTAATATGTTTAGTAATGGTATTGATATGTATATAGAGCCCCCTATGTCATAAAAGGGTGAATAACCATTTTGTATAAGAAGGCGTGGTTTATTTTGTGTGTTGTAGTAGAGAAAATTAAAAAAATGAACACAGAGTTTGGAAGGATGCAGAAAAATAGTTTTATGATTGTGTCTATTGACATTTTAGAAATGTTCTTATTTCTGTGTCTTCTGGATTTAGTTGTTATTTTTGCATTAAAGATTTTGAATGGACATTTATGCTCACGTTCATGACTAAATGCTTCGAAGAATGGCGCAGATAATGGATCCATACCATAACAATGGGTATGTTGCTGAGGCAGAAGTGGTGTAATTCTGGCAAGGCCTAACTACTAAATCCTCCATATCCTTCACAAGTGGACTGCAGCATATGGTGGTGACTGGATGTGTCACTGCTGTGATGCCACCTGTTCCTTAGGTAAAGGTCAACTTGTGTCAGATCAAGAGAATCTGGGATTTGACAACTTAATGCAGAGATGAGCTTTAAAAGCCCTTAGCAATTGTGTAGCTTTCACAATATGGTCTTCATGTTCATGCTGTCAGCTCTGTCTAAACAGACTTTACCTTTCTGAAGGCCTGCACCTGGAAGGGGTGGCAACTCTTGGCTCATTTAAAGTTGAGTTAAAGTTGACTATGCTCTATGGCCCAGTGACACTCATTAATAAACTGACTTGACCTCACTCTGTGGTTGTTTTTTGGACTGTCGGTGACAACCATTTTTGGAGATGTTTAGCTATCTGGTTAAATTTCCCCACTTATAAATCAACTTGTATCGAATTTGCAAACATGTTTAGTATATCTGGGGCAGCTGGTGGTTAGGGAGTTGCCCCTGCGATTGGGAGGTAATGAGTTTGGGTTCTGCATTGCTGGCTGCCCACTGCTTCACTTGGGTGAATGGGTTAAATGCAGAGTAGTTCACTGAGTACATCAACTTCTGTGTATATAGCACTGTACCAGTAAAATCCATATGCTGTTTCCCCAACAACAAGCCATGGCTCACCAAAGACATCAAAGCCCTCCTGAATAAGAAGAAGGAAGTGTTCAGGAAGCACAGAGGCACTTGTCTGTGAGGTTAAAGGAGGGAAAGGACTGCTACAGGAGAAAGCTGGAACAAGGGCTGCAACAGAACAACAGCAGCTGTGTGTGGAGGGGCATGAAGAACATCACCAGCTTCAAGACCAGCAGTCATGAGATTGATGGTGCTGAGGAGAGGGCCAATGAGTTTAACCTGTTCTTTACAGGTTCGACAGCAAGCCTCTTTCCAGCATCTTCAGCTTCAGCACAGCCTTCATTACACCCAGCGCACCTGCTCCCTCCATCAGTGTCACACCAAACTGCAGCTCTCCGTCCTACCTCTCTCCTTCTCATTCTCCCACCATCGTACCAGCTAGAGCTTACAGCAACCGCCCCCTCCGCCGCTACTACTGACTACTTTGGAACCATAGACCATCCATCACCATCACCGAGGACCAAGTGAATAGACAATTACCACTCTCTGTCCTGCCAAGGCACCGGGCCCAGATGGCTTAAGCCCACAGGTACTCAAGCTGTGCGCCTCCCAGCTATGTGGAGTACTGATGAGGATCTTCAACTTGAGCCTCAGTACCGAGAAAATACCCATGCTGTGGAAAACATAATGTCTGGTTCCTGTAGCAAAGAAGGTGTGACCAAGTTCCCCATTGGACTACAGTCCAGTTGCGCTCACCTCACACAGCAAGGTCTTCGAGAGACTGGTCCTGGACACTCTCCACCTCCTGGTGAGGCCGGCGCATGATCCACTCCAGTTTGTTTACCAGGCCAAGATTGAAGTAGATGATGCCATCATCTACCTGCCACACTGTGCCTACAGCCATCTTGACCAGCCAAGTACATATCTAAGGATTATGTTTTTTGACTTCTCCAGTGCCTTCAATACCATTCAGCCAGCCTGGCTATCTGCTATGCAGGTTCATGCTCACTTAGTTGCGTAGATTATAGACTGACTGATCTGACTGATAGGCCACAGTATGTTTGGCTACTGGGATGTAAGTCTGACACGGTGCTGTGTAGCACTGGAGCACCTCAGGGAACAGTTCTGTCACTGTTCCTCTTCACCCTGTACACATCTGACTTCCAGTACAACACAGAGGGCTGTCATCTGCAGAAATACTTAGATGACTCAGCAATAGTCAGAGGTATCAGGAGTGAGGACGACTTGGAACACAGGATGGCCTTGGATAGTTTTGTGGACTGGAGTGACCTGAATCAGCTGTAGCTCAACATCCAAAAGACCAAAGAACTGGTGGTGGACTTGAGAAGCTCACAGTATCTTGTCACGCCCCTATCCATTAGGGGGGCGGATGTGGAGATTGTTCAGGACTACAAATACCTGGTGTACACATCAATAACAAGCTGGACTGGTCTAAGAACTCTCTGGCCACATACAAGAGGGGTCAAAGTAGGCTGTACTTCCTACGTAGACTCCCATCCTTTAGAGTCTGCAACACCATGTTGCGGATGTTCTACGAGTCTGTAGTGGCCAGTGCCGTTTTCTGTGCTGTGGGTGGCAGCATGAAAGTGGCAGACACAAAGAGACTCAACAAATTTATCAAGGAAGCTGGCTCAGTGGTGGGTGGGGTACTGGACAATGTGGAAACTGTGACTGAAAGGAGAACATTGTCCAGTATCCCGTTCTTACCGGGTTAAATAACTATCATTATGTGTATGACTATGTGCATTATTTTTGCTATGATGTGCAAGAGTCCACCATGTGTAATATTGTGGAATGTTCGGGTGTTAAAACATTATCATTAGGTGCAATATCATTTGATGTTTTCTAAATGGGTGCTGAATCATTTTATTGCATGTAATATCTTATGTGCAATATTACTACATAGGTCAATATTACTTTTTCATTACTTAATATTACTACCGATTCTCTAATAAGTGCAATAACATACTCCAAACTACCATTTGTGTCAGTAGTTTTTCACTCAACTGTGTTTATTTATACCAAGCTTTTCTGTATACAGCATAGGGTATTCATATTGTGCATTTTTTTTCTACAGATTTTTTATTTAGATCTTTAGAATTTATATTATATTGTTCTTGTCTCTGTGTATCTGGGTGTCTTTACAGTCATTACAAAAGCAATTTCCTCCAGGATCAATAAAGTTTTCTGATTATGATTATGATTCACATTTATTAGGGCTATTTTACTTTAATCTAACATGCTATAAATGTAGCATCACTAATTACAAAAAGTGTTCAGCAGGAACACTCCAAAAGCCAATAAGGTTTCAGCAAAGCCAGTGCCCTTCTGATCCTACCTCTGGTTCCTTTGCAAGAAAGTTTAAGTACATGGATGCTAGAGCTGTGAGGGACATCGATTCTTTCAATGAAGTACAATAAATGTGCATTGACTCTTTTAGATGTTTAAGGCAAGAAGCACCACAATTTTTTTTACTAGAGATCTGTTCTAGTCTACGAGGAGAATCAAGCTTTACATTTAAAATTTAATGTAAAATGATCATAAAAACATTCTCAATTTCCATTCATTTCAATTTCTCTTTAGTTCCTGTACCTTGCTAAAATAGGTCTTGAAAACAGTACATTCTACACATATCCATTTTTTTTCTTTGCCAAATGTGTATCTAACTAAACGTTAACCTACCTTTTTCTGGAATAGCTTTTATATGGTACCTTTGTAGTATTCCTATAACCAGTCACACTTCTGTTGATCTGAAAGGACATGACTTGGTACATGCACTACATGGGGAAAGACCGGATTCAGAGATAATAAAAAGGGAATCAACTGATTAAACACACTACAAAGATGAAATATATCAATAAGCATTTCAACCTTCACCTGATGCCATGTGCCTTAACCCAGCAGCCCCCAACATTTTTTGCGCCACGGACCAGTTTCATGTACAACAATATTTTCATGGACCGGTGTAGATACAACTAAAAACAGTGTGTTTGTTTTTACTCATTTTTGCTAGCTTGTTGGCAAAATTTTTTATGTACAGTATCACGTGATTGAGACGAGCGTTTTTTTTAAATAAAAAATCTTTCAGGCTCTGATAATCAATAAAATATTTTTTATTCTGTCTTTCTGTGCGGCCTGGTACCAAATGACTCATGAACCGATACTGGTCTACGGCAAAATGGTTGCCTGAACTGTTAAAATGGCATTTTTTAATATTTTGGTATAATTACATATTTCCAATAACTAATCATTAATAAATGTTTAAACAATATTTTTATTTTATTCTGTGAATAATCACTTATTATTCGCGTTAACTCACAACCTCGAGTTTTCTCTTGCTTGTAAAGCAAGGAAGCCCCAAATTTTGCGGCAAATGTGCTTTAGTGAGACTTTTGCTTTGAAGCTATAGCCATGAACCTGTTACAATGTGAAGGTTGGCTCAGCTTTTACCAGATTTACCCGAATGTTGTCTGTAAAGGCTTTCACAGCTCATCTCTTTCTAGCGAACTCCAAATTCTTCAACGAACTTTAGCCGTCCTGCCTTAAAGGCTGCCCACTGAAAGGTTTAATGAGGGTCAATGGCAGGTTTTTGAGGCAGGTTTGCTCTTTCTCAGAGTCATGACCACATAGGCTACAGTGTAAAATGTAATCTTACAAAGTTAAGGTGTTTGTTTTCTGTTTTGAACTCTAAAGCAGAAAAGGCAGCTGCAGTGTAAAGTGAATCATCACTAAGTAACCTGTGCTCAGTGGAAAGGCACAGTTATTGTGAAACAAAAATGTGCTGTTACTGGGTTTAACAATCCTCAACCATTCAGATAATGT
>JBBJLS010071317.1:0-11192 GCA_037577275.1 Bryconaethiops microstoma | reverse complement strand
CACACACACACACACACACACACACACACACACACACACACACACACACACACACACACACACACACACACGGCAAACAATAGATTGCAGTGTTATTGGTAATTACAATTTAGTAAACAGCTTTGCATTTCACCTGCAGTCAGGTCAAACACCAAGTGTCTAAAACAATCCTTCACTCACCACCACACAAGCCCCCAAAAGTCTCTCACTGAAACCAATCTATCAATGTCTGAACGCTTTAAGGGAACAGGGATATAAAAAATGCTGGGTTGTGTGATTTGTGTTGTTTGAGAAAAGAGATGTTATTTTTCTCATTCATCTTTTTTAGAGTGCTTAATTATTCATGCGATGGGTTTTAGAAGTGCGGCAGCAAGAAAAAAAAAAACTGCACAGATCAATTTCAGCACAGCACAGCCACACTGACTATAGCTCCTCTCTGCAGGCCAAGACACACTGCACAAATGTGCACACGTGTGCGCACACACATACCAAAAACAAAAGCCTCTTAGTCAGTGACAGCACAAGTACCCATTATAAAATCAAATTTTTCACAGTGTGATTACATGTGAAAAAAATTCTTAAGGGTAATAAAGCAATGGGATTTATGTTATTTCAGCCATCAGATGTTGTACGGATCTGAGGTTGTGTTAACTAAGCAGTTTAAAAACATATTTATTTTCCAGATTCTTTTTAACCTGATAAGATCAGCGCTTAGACAAGCTTCCGGTACATGATTGTTTCAAGAAAAGCTTTTGCAAATGCTCCAAACTGAAAGTGAAAAGTGTGGGCAATAAGTAGGGTCCAAGAAGCCAAAGAAAAGACCCTCAAACTCAAGAGGCCTCCTTTATACCCTCACACTCACATGGTTACTTAGCAACTAACAGGACACCGGTCTATGGCACCACACTGAATTTGGCGCTTCAACAAATGACACGGCTTTACATGGCTTAGAGCTGAGAACTATGTCGATTCCATGTCAAAATCTACTATACCAACATGTGAAAGACTGTCAGGATCTAGATCAGGAAATCAGAGGATGGTCCATTTTAAAAGCATGATTATAATGACCATTAGTAGTGGGTAATAATCTACTGCTTTAAAGCAAATTTAGTAAACTCTAACCCAAATTAGACCACACTAGCTGGGTCACATGAAGAGAGTGCATATATAGAGTTATATACACAGAACAAATGTTTTAGAGACAATTTCCAGAAACTGGTGGACATTGACATTTGTTATATTTACATACAGAACAGTAATATCCAAGATACATTTCAGACCAGTACTACAGAGGGAGCTTAGGTTGGTTTAAACATCTCAGCTTAATGTGCCATGTCAATCATACCTCTAAGAGCAACCTACTCAGCATATATATATCACAGCATGCCTAGAGTTTTCCTGAGTGGCCCAACTAACAATTGAAAAAAAAAAGTTTTATGAAAGAAAAAGAGATTGTGGCTAAAATTCAAAGCGCTATGGATGGCACAACTGCACATGCCTTCCAAACAGTAAAATATGGTAGGGGGTAGAACCATGCTATGAAGATGCCCTGTATCTTCAGGGAGATGGGATCTTTCCGAAGTGAGGAAAGGATGGAGAGACCAAAATACAGGGAACCTGGCAACTCAACTTTTTGAAAGTTTTGATGAAATTTCATCTTTCAAGAATAAAACAACCCCAAGCACAAACCCAAAGCAATCCCTTAAGTGGATCAGTAACAGAAAGATGTATGTTCTACAGTGGCCTAGTCAAAGTCCTGATCTAAATTCCTCAATAATCTTTTGCAGTCCATAAACATTATCCCACTAACCCGAACAACTTGATGCAAATCTGTAATAAATCTATATTAATGAAGGAAAGAAAATCACTTCCAAACAGTATTCAAAGCTGATACAGACTGACTAGCTAAAAACCGAATGCAAGCAGTCTAGCCCTACTTATCTTTTTATTTAAATATGTTGGCTTTGAAAATGAGTGTTAAGGAATGAGTATACAATAAAATGTGTCTTTTTAATATCTTTTAAGAATTTCATTTAATATTCTCAAGATATCTCAAGGCAATGGTGACACATGCACATACAGCCAAGCATGCACTCACTGTTTCTCTTAGGACATGTGACTACTTACGACAGTTTGTCTCATCCGACTTGTCTTTGCAGTCTGCATCACCGTCGCATTTCCAGTTGAGGTGGACACACTCTCCACTGCCGCACTGAAACTCTCCAGCTGGACAGCGAGGTTTCTGTGGCTCTGTCCTGCGACTGCAGCGCTCCAGCGATTCGTCTGATTTATCGGTACAGTCAGGGTCTCCATCACAGCTCCACAGAGCCGGGATGCATTCTGAGTCGTTGCAGCGGAACTCGTGCGGACTGCAAGTGCTTGCTGTGGATGCTGTGCACTTCTCCTCATCACTGCCATCTCCACAGTCATCATCACCATCACACACGAACGTGGGTGCCACACACAGCCGATTCCGGCACTGGAACTCCTTAGCTGGGCAGGCTTTGGCATCTAAAATGAAGGAATCAGAAAAGAACTGTAAGGGCCCAGTGGCATTAAATGTTAACTGTTAAAAGGAATCTGAAATATTTCAGCAGAAAAACACAGGACTGGTTGCTAGTCCATCACAGGGGAGACACAGAAATACACTCACACAGCTAAGGTGAATAAAGCATCTCTGCCAGCTACATTCAGAGTACACTTTGCATTTTTTGTTTTGTTTTTGTTGCATTTGCCTTCTTACAGACTCATTCACAGGTCAACCATTTCCTCTCCCTTCTACTTTAAGACAACAACTCTTGCTGTGATTTGGTAATACATATTTGTATGTGATTATACAATTACATATGATTACATACTTTTTTTGTTTATTAGAATTTTTTCATCCCACAAAGTATTAGACAATAGCTTTTTAATCAAATTCAAACAGTAAAATACATCATATTTTGCTTACAAATACAAATATGTTTTAGAATCTACACTTTTGACAGTTTCTCTGCATGCTTCAACGAGCTATGCATGAAAAATAATAAACAGAAAACTGCTGTTAATGTTGGAAAACTGACTTGTAAGGATTAAGGCTCTGGGATGAGTCAACTCTGGTCCAAATCTCTCTATTATAAATCCAGTCAAGACCACATACAAGTGATTGGGGCTCTCATGATCAAGTGTTTCAATAATCTAGCGACTCTTTTGATGACCACTTAAGTGATAATTATTTTTTTTTTGTTATGAAACAAACTGACCACAGTAACTACATCTTGAAACAGTTGCAATTTGTGAGCCTGCCCATATCTTAGAAAGACTCAAGCAAGAGACAAACAAGGTAAAATGGCACTGGTGTAAGACACTCAGCATGAGGAAGCTAAGTACACCATCATTCAATTGTCATTGTAGCTAAAGGGTTAATAGTAAAATGCAAAAATACAGAAGAAAACTGATTAACTGATTCAAACATGCTATGAACTTGCACAAGAACCTGGCACAGTAAACCAAACAAATTATCTACGAAATCACTGCTAAACAGATTTAAAAGATTTTGGTTTTTTGAACTTTCTTCCATATCATCGCTGCTGTCTAGGAGAGGCAAGCTCCTGTTTGTCTAATCTGTCTCCGTATCTAACAAGCAGCTTATCTGACCACTCTAACACTGGGACTCAAAAGTGACTTGAGGGCTAATATCAAATATTTAGACTTCCTTTTAAAAAAAATATTAAAATGTATGTTCTTGATTAGTCTACTTAGCGACTACTTCAAAATTTTATGATAAGCATAGTACCCACAGCTTTTTTAATCAACTATAATCAACGCCAAGTACTAAAGAACATAGAATAACAGGACATTAAGAAATATAGGGTTACAGATTCAGCGAACAAGTAAAGATTTATGTCGTATTGGTTTAACCGTGAGTCAACAGTGATTGGCCAGAATTAAACCTGACTCCTTTTTGTTGGGTGCCAGAAGGGAAATGTAGTCCTAGTGGGGATCTCTCCATCAAGTTGGAGTCTGCTGTGGTTGCTCAGTGACCTCACTGATTTAGGGATGACCTGGGGGCTAAACAACAGCATTTCTAAGTGGACAGTGACTGAACAGGCTTAAGTATGCTGCTGTAAGTATCTAACCCTTCCTTAACAGGGTTACTGAAGGTCTCTGCCACCCTTAGCTTTGAAGCTGTTTTTTTTTACATTCTATCTCATACTTCTTTGGTAAAGAGATTTATTTTATCACCAAATGGCTTAAAAGAGTGCCTACATGCTGTAGGGCATTTGTGAACTTGAAAGGGCTATGTATGAGAAAACATATACAGTACTTTGCAAAAGAGGCACCTGTAGAAAAATATATTAAAAAGCTGTTTAGCTGGGCAGTAAGTGTTATTTTCTCTTCAAAAGAAAAAAGCCCACTAATCATACAATAAATACACATATGGCTAATGTAGTAAATGGCAGCATGTATGTGTGTGTGTTTCTGTACACGTGAAGATAGAAGTGCAATAAATGCTGGTTTAAACGAACAGTTCCTGATGTAAAATCAGCCTTGAAATTCCAGCATTAAACTAAAGAAGCAACATTTGGACTCTAAACATGCCTGGGCTGATTAACTACATCTAAACTGTGTCAATTTGATTTGTTTGCAGAATCATTCCTTTAACAAAAAGCTTATTGTAGTTGTGTCTCACAAAATGCTTTCGCCGTCACAACAGTGGCATTATCAAATTGCCATGCTGGTCTTTGAATCAATGTGATTTGTGCCATTGACATAAAGGTCATTGTTGTCCTTCTCTTCATTTTAGCTGATGTGAGTTTCATTGTTCCCCTCCAACGCTTCCGGCTTTTTAAACCAATTATAATAATGGCCCAATGGGCATGTTGCTCATTTCATTTTCACAAAGCTGATTAGCAAGCAAGGGGCTAATTGGCTAATGGCATATCAACAACCATTATTAGCAAAATAACAAAACTAGGTACTGTCCTAATGTCACAAATCACTTTGAAGACTTTGAGGACATGTGGCTGCCAAATACTACGGTGAACTGATGGAATTACATACTAAGATGAGACTAGATATGGCTTATGCTGTCACTGAGAGATTACGACTCAGAACTGATGTATGCTACACCACTCCTCCAGCTGCAAAGACGGGGCAGACATCAAGCACGGCATGCTTTTAATAGGAATCCAAGCGATAGTGTGTACCGAGAGGTGCTGTATGAAGCGTGTGTGGAAGTCAACTGTGTTTGCTCTAAGCAAGGCTATATTGGATTGGCCGACCCTATGTTTCCCTGAGGGCCCGCAGAGCAAGAGGAGACATCAGAGAGGAGATAACCTAGGATTCAACTTTAGCACAACAACGCTGGCTCGGAAGACCACCAGACCCTCATGTCTCTTAGGCACATCCAAACACAGTATTATTATGGCAAATAAAACAAGCTGACAGCTAAATGTGATGCTTTCTGCTAAGGTCAGGAGTAGTGGATAGAAGGTATAAAAATGTAGAATGTAGTCAAAAGCAGAAGAATTCAATCTTATTGAATGACTTACCAGACATGACTTAATATGAAGCAATAGACGAGTAATAAATAAAGTCCGCCGTTAGCATGATCATGAAAAGGACCACACAGACACACACTCACCCCTGCGCATGCACACACGCACACACACGTGCCATGTAAACTTCTACTGCAAGTGAAACGTGAGCAATGAATTGTATTTTCCTTTTCTTACACACCGGCACGCAGATGTTTTCATGATTCATGTGTCTGTATTTTTTAGAGCGTGATATTGAATAAGACGCCATGCTTTAGCACATTTAGGACAGGAGTTACTGGCATGGAAAGATATCTGACGAACTAGTGTGCACCTAAGGAGCCGAGGGGCATGCTAATTTTGTCCGTTCATACAAGGTAAAGCTCCACCTTAGAGCTTATTTTAGTAAAGGCTAACACAATGCTCTCCATGTTTCTCATTGCTCCTTTTATAATATCTGAACGAGATGAATAACAGTATATTTCTATTATTATTATTATTATTATTTTGGGTGAAAAAATAATCAGTGTTTCATGATGGAACCATTAAAATGTGCCAATTTATCTACACCAATTTCTTTTCATTTTGCCATATTGCGTAAACTATTTCTCCAGGGAAATGCGCATATTCAGTTCATTTTCAAATAATAAATACTGAATCTTTAATTTAATGATAAAACTTTGCTTAAATAATCAAATCCAACTGAATCATTGCGAAGTTTGAGAATTCAGGATGCACCGATTCATTGTATGCAGGAGGTTTTGTAAATAAATAAATCAGTAAGTGAATACATAAATAAATAGAAAGGAATTATAACTCAACTGTCCTGAGGTCAGAAGTTTAAATGCCACCCTCTTCCTCCTTTCTTGTTTTCAATATCAGGTTATTTTATTATTACTTAAAAAAATGGATTCTGACACTTGAAAAACGGACCTTGCTGAAAAAAGTGTGTTTAATGCATAATGCCACAGAGTACATTCAAAACACAGAGCCAAATATGCATCGCAGAGAGGGCTTTTGAGAGTAAGCCATCAGCAGCAGCTTTGGCATAGCAGTGCATGCTACACCGGACGACTCCCCTGTGGTACGCAGCCACTGTACAGAACCAGCAAGTTAATAGAGCGTTCAGGAACACAGCCATTACACTTAATATTGTTACGGCAACAAGCAGTAGAGACATGGCTCTCCTCCAGGGACTCAGTGTGTGTAGTTGGAGTGAGGGTCTACAGCTATGATGCATACAGCTGAGCAGAAGAGACACTGCAAGCTAAGTGAGACAGCCAAACAAACAGGAGGTCTGGGTGAGTGTGTCCTGTAGAAACCTCTGGCAGGCCAGGCAGCAATGCCTGCGGGTGGGAGTGAGAAAGTAGCTCACAGCAACACAGGCAGAGGCCAACAAAGGATGGAAGAAGTGGAGCTGGGTTAAAGTAGACACTGACCTCGTCCTTGTAACAGGGTCAGCTCCATTAAAATTCAGATCATGAAGCTGAACCCAGGAGAAGGGCTTTCATCAGTACACAGAATGTTCACTGTACACAAATGCATGAGTCAGCTAAAGATCATTTGTATACAGTCAGTAGTTTTGTGTCTAAACAAAAACCCCCTTACTGCAGCTTCACAATGTTTTTGATGCTGGGCAAAATGAGACTTCACCAAAAATAATAATAAGGGGAAAAAAAGCTTTTTTTTCAGAAAAAGAGCATTCTGGGACATCAAAGCTATTACACTGAATGTTATTAAAGCTGCTCCACCCCTAAACATGTCTCACCAGTGTCTTGATGTGTACCTGTGGTAGTCAACCACTGACACTGCTCATTTAAATGATCTACATTCCAGCAAATAAAAAGCATTTTTTCTTTTTCAGAGCTGTGGTTGGTACATTTGTTCATCACAAACCTATAGCTTGCTTCTTTATATTATCGCTGCCTGTGTTTTCCCTGCAATATTGCTAGCTTTTGCCCTTGTGTTCCAAATGACCAAAGCGGTTTGTGGTTTTTAGCGATAGCTATTTTTTTCTGTTGATCTTAACCTTTGGACTGTTGTATTATGAGTATGGATCTGCCTGTGATTGATGATTCTGTCTTCTGGGCGCTGACCCCTGCTACTTAAAAATGATTATTGTTTACAGAAAAGTCATAATTAAAAGTCAATGCAATTATAACCAACTCCTGCTGGCTCCTTTGTGCTACAAATAAGGTTACAAATGACAATGCCATGGAGTATTCATTGTGCGATGCCATAAAAGAACCCGTTTGCTTCCTTTAAGAACCATCCATTGAAAGGTTCCTTACAGACCCAATTTTGTAACTAAAGATCTTTTTTTTGTATCTTTTTAAAACCCTAAAGACACATTCAGATATGCACTGCAACCTTGAACTTATCTGGACATTAAACCGAGGACACAAATATCCAAATCAGTTGGACTGTACATTAAATGGACTTCAATTTGCCAGTTACCCAGTTTGTACCCATGTCAGATTAAGTCCATATGTGAAAAGAGTCCATGTGTGAAAATTCACAATGAGCAAATGAGCAGGTTAAAACGTCTCTACACAACTGGCCCGAAATCGGATAAAAAACAAGACATACAAGTGTGACGAAGAAGGGTCATTTACATCAAACCATCAGTGAAAATGTGGAGAAAACTGAAGAGACCACAAGATCTTCTGCTGGTACTCTCTGCTCAGGTGCCACCCCTTGCCTAAACCAAAAAGGGGATTTCCAACAGATGAAAATGCCTCTGACCCAGACAATCTCCAGCTGTGTGCTACTTGTGTGAAAGGGCAGCTTCATATGAGAAATGGCTTTAGACTGGTAAAGAAGCTATATGTTATTACACATTTAAATGGTTCTGAGATCTCATTTAGAAAAAAGGTTCTTTTGGTAACTAATGGTTCCTCTGGCATGGTTCCTCAAAAAATCCTTTGTGGAGACTCTTTATTCTTTTTTTTTTTTCTTTTTTAAGCACCGAGTTTCATTCCTGTCCAGGAAACCAGCCTTTAGAGAACTGAGTAAGAGAGAGCGATAGTACTGAATATCATGTGTCAATCTCAAACTGTTCCTGGGCAAACATCCTATAAATTTGCAATCATGAGATCATGATATTATGGTAAGTTAGGCATTTTTGAGCTTTAAGGATGTAACTAGCAATAGATTCCAAAGGTCTAGATTTAATTTTGTTTTCTACAATATAAAATATAATGAGATCCTTCTAAAATGACCCACATAACACTAATGAATAACATGACTGAATAACACTCAATTCATAAAATAAATTAAAAAACATTCAATTTATATTCTTTATCAACAAATTGAGGTCTTTTTTTCATCAAAAGCTTTAAAGGCCATGTATGACAAATAATCATCATGTTGACCATCTGAGAGTAAAAATATAACATGGTGAAGGGAAAGAATTCTCCAAATAAAGAATTTTTGTCTAACTAAAATCATTATAACTAAAATAAAGCAGCAATGAGTGAGGAATCTAAGAGACAGATCTGCTCTGCTGAAAGTGCTTTTCGAGATAGCTAAGGGAGATGCTGTGAATGACAGTTTGAGAGTTAAAGTACCTCAGCGCCATTCAGGAAACCAATGCCCTTTCTGTACAACAAATTCATTTACAACACGGCTGTTGAGACAGGGCCCTCCTCAGCATGCTGCAGGCTGTCTACAGAGGGGGAGAGCCATTTTCCTGGCCTCTAAAGTGCAGCTACATGTTTACCAAGGGCCGCAGTACTGCCTGTGGGAGGCTTAGCAAATGGCAGCTGAGATGAAAGGGAAATATCATGGTGCTGAAAACAGAGAACAGAGGTTCAGCATGTCATGGTTGCTTTACACAGATACAAGCACACACCAAGTGACACAACAAACTCAATACACACAGATTCACAAATGAGCGAAAACATTATAACTACACACAGATTAAGCAAATTGTTATTATCTCACCATAAGCACACATATCAAGCCTCAGTAATTTGCAAATGCAATGTAGGCTTCCCGTCTGGTCTGAATAAACAAAGACATCACCAACATTTTTATTGTGGTTATGGGAGAAATGTATCAGAAAACACATCACAACAATCAAAGTGCCCATGCTAACCTCCGAGCGTCATCAAAAGCACCTACTATCAGAACCACAATAGGGCACCTTTAAAAGGTCTGGCAGAGTAGGGCTGTGATGGTATCGAAATTCCTATATAATGTCACCTTGCGATTTGCAGTAATACCACAACCAATTTGTTTTAATTAGCCATTAATTTATTCATCCTGCAGTATGTGATTATTGTTGCCACCCTGTTGTAGAGTCTATGTTTTGGCTGGTATGAGCTGTTTTGGTAACGTGGAGAATCAACAGCATATTAGGCAGGTGGTCATAATAATGTCAAAAAAAAATCTCAGATACTAATCAATACTAAAATTGAGTATGGAGTTCGATATCAATTAGCATGGATATCAATACTTAAATGCCAGTTTTGCATCTGCCGGTTCACGGAAATGCGCTGCCAAGTTCTGAGTCAGCTAATAATAATAATAATAATAATAATAATACAATTAATTTATAAAGCGCTTTTCAAAATACCCAAAGACGCTGTACAATTTTGAGTAGACAAACAAAATGGAGCATTTTGTTTGTCTACTCAAACCTAGCGCCACAAAATTTTACAGGGACCCTCAGCTCTCCTCCACAGAGAACCGGTGCAACAGCCCCTGCAACAGCCCCTTATTATTTATTAAAAAGTTCCTGTGTTTGTTTTTTCTCCCCCTGTAGTATTGAAAATAGTATTGAGTATCGAGTATCATCCTTAGTATCGGTATCGGGTTTGAAATTTCAATATCGTGACAGGCCTAGGTTATAATGTTTTGGCTCACCGGTGTGAAAATGTTCAAATACACAACAAAGAATAATTAACACATACATCCACATATATCCAGATACCTACACACCCTCAGCACTGTTCAGGAGCACTTAAGATCAGAGCTTAGAGGTCTATTAGACATTAAGGGCTTTTAAATATGTTTCACCAAAGAATCCTAATACTCTTCCAGTCAATTCACAAGTGACACAGTGTTACACAGCACAAAAAGAAACAGCAGGAACCAAGTCAAAAGGGTTCCGACTTCAGCAGAAAGCAGCTGAGTGATATTATTTCATAGAGACGCAATAAGAACACTGAAAACTGTCACGTAAAAAACTAAGATTTACTGCTCTGTTAGAAAGCACAGGGTCCTATCTCATCCACCAATATTCCTCCTAACATGCAGTGCAGGAAATTAATATAGAAACAGCTAGTTCTAAACGATCAGGGTCAGGGTTCAAGTACTTTGTCTGGTGATTGCCAACACGTAGATAACCAGTAAATACAAACGGACTCAAAGATAATTTACTACTTTTAAAGATTCACTGCATACATTGAAATACAAAGTGTATATACACCATGCCTCAACATTTTCCTCTTTAAACAACTGATTTAAAACAGTTTTCTAATTAATTGTAATTACATTCAATATCAGTCATAGTACTGATATTATCAGGTTAACTGATAGCTGCAGCATATCCAACAACAAATATAGCTCAGTAGCTCTGTGGATCTAAGTACAGTACTGTGCAAAAGTCTTAGGCACCTGGGAAAATTATACTTAAAACCTGTTTACTACTGGACAGTAGTGTTA
>JBBJLS010071315.1:0-11196 GCA_037577275.1 Bryconaethiops microstoma | reverse complement strand
TGTGTGTGCGTGCGTGAGAAACGGTTCTGTTTTATGTGAGTTTACTTTAGCAGCAATATGTGTAAACTGTGAACAGCAGCCAAAGGATTTAACAGCAACTGTTTAACCAACAAATCAATTCAACAAGTCAACCAGCACTCAGACACAGACGTGTAAATGGATGTATATCCTTGGTGTGTGTCTATGTGTCCATGCGAGTGTTTGTGTTTGTGCGTAACTCTGTGAAAAAGGTTGAGGCCTAAGCCCATAGAAGATTCACCCCACTTGGGGGGGGGGGGGGGGGAAGGGGGGGGGGGTGCATGTGTGTATTCATTTTGTGATTTATTACTTCTCTTCTCATCTCCAGAGATATGCCAAATACTGAACATATCACAATCACCGCTCACTCGTCCAGCACAAACTCTCTTTCTTTCTCTCTCTCTCTCTCTCTCTCTCTCTCTCTCTCTCACACACACACACACACACCCCTATCAAGTATCACAGCTTCCTACCAGAGATGATATATATATATGTATATAGGCTGTCTATAAAAGCGTAATTTTAATCCCATCCCAAGATCTTACCACAGGCCCCGACTGTCTGGATGTCTACACACGGCTATCGGCAGGAAATTCATTTAATTAGCCATTAGGTGAGGACAGCGGTCACGTGACTGTATGAGATTAGTCTTCACACGCAATCCACTTACAGACCATACCACATTCATTCCTCACAGATTAACACACATGTTGCACACACAGGGACACACACATGTCTGGCGGTTAGGGATTTGCCCCTGCAATTCGAAGGTCGTGGGTTTGAATCTCAGAACTGCCAGTGGCACAACTGAGGTAGCCTTGAGCAAGATACCATCCCCAGACACTGCTTCCCAAACAGTGCTGCCTGGGTCCAAAACTCCTGGTTGCTCGCTTCTTTACTTGGTGAGTGGGTTAAATGCAACAATTTCGTGCTGTGCTGTGCTGTGGTGTGGTGTGTTCATGTGTGACAAATAAATACCAAAAACTAAACAAATTACCACAAGAGAAATGTTTAGTTGATTTTAGTTTAGTTACACACTTTTGCCATTTTTATTATAAAATCTTATTTTGATTTTTACATGATGCACTAATATAAAGTGTAACATGTGAAACAGGCCAAAACTCTTGTTAAACCATTTCAATTTGTTAAATAAATATTGATAAATTTACATTCCCCCAACACACACACACACACACACACACACACACACAGTAGTAATAGCCATCTCACAAGAGTCTGACCAGGTCCATCTGTCCAGCAATCAAACTCTCTAATTCACAGAGACACCTCTCTCTAATACACAGACAGACACACACACATACACACACACATTCATCTCAAAGTCACTCAGATGTCTCTGTATGTAATCCTCCTGTAAGTCCTGTCAGTAGCAGTGTCTAGCACAAACATATGGTTAAGTCTAAGCCTCTTACATTTCATCATGACTCCACACACAAAGCACAGGGTGTGTCTCACACCCAAAGAACCAAAGGGGGTCCCAAAGACACATGTAATTATGGTTTAAAGCCCCACTGAGATGTGTGAGGGGATTACTTTGGATGATCGCCATGGGAACGCAAGCAAAGAGCAAGAACCGAGTCCATAACAATTATGGATCATTTATATCACTCCATTCATCACAGAATGTTCACACAGTTTGAAAAGGAGGCTGGTCCAAAAGGAGCAGTCATCCAAAAGTAGGTCCATCATTCCAGAGAACTCCACACCCCTGTGCTGGTCTGTCGAGTTCTCTGGAGTGATGAAGCTCCAATTCAATGGAATAATCTGGAAAGATAGAGCTCTAATGCAGGGAGGGCAGTTTCATACCCCTCTAGCTCACCAGCTTGGTGACCTTAGGTTCATATGTGGATTGTTCTATCTTTAGAGGAGACACAACTTGTGTGTGAACACCTGTGTGAGCAATGGGCTGCTTAAAATAACTGAACAGCTACTGATATCCTGGAGACGGGGAGAGAATAACCGTCCTGCCCCCCCCCCTCTCTCTCTCTCTCTCTCTCTCCCTCTCCCTCTCCCTCTCCATCTCCATCTCCCTCCCTCTCCCTCTCTCCCTCTCTCTCCCTCTCTCTCCCTCTCTCCCCATCACTCTGTATAACAGTCCAATCTCTTTCGGGGTGGGTAAGGTGCTCCACCTTCTCCCTCATCACTCAATATGGTGTGATTGGGAGAGTCCTAGCTAAGAAGTGGACCAGTTAGGAATGCAGATTTTTAAGTGCACTGAAAGGAGGAAGAATTAAACTTTAAATGTTTTGGTCATTTTTGGAGTGAAGGATGGGTTTTTTCACCCCTCTGCTGACGGGGCTGGGACTCATCTCTGTCCTGTATCCAGTCCAAGATGGGGTCACAGATTATGTGTTCTGCCAACATGATGTACTGGAGCATTGCTCTAGACTCCATCTAACAGCGGGTCCACCAAACACAGATTTTCATCAGTTCCTGGCTAAACACTTAATTCACACATGGACTGTGTGTGTGTGTGTGTTCTTCAGATGAAGCATAAATAAACTAAGTGTGGAAATGGCATTTTTGTCCATGGGGATAGCTGTTGCCCTGGTAAGAAGAGACTTGTGGTGGTCAAGCACAGCTGAATGGAGACACGCACACAAACACACACACACACACACACACACACACACACACACACACAGACCACTGAAAGACAGCATGAAACAGAGTAAGATAGAGAATGTGAGGGAGAGAGAGAGAGAGAGAGAGATTGTGTTTATTATTCTGTGTGATTCCAGAAGTAGATTTGGAATTCTGAAATGTGGATCTCCCTTTCTATGCTTAATGTATCTAGAACTGACTGAAACCTGCTGATTCTATGTCTTTACAGTGAGAGATGTATCAAGAACTGATCAAAACCTCCTTACGCTTTGGCTCTACAGTAGTGATGTATCTAAAACTGACTGAAACCTGCTTATGGTACGGATCCAGTCAGGTATTCACTGTATTGTATCACTGTATATCAGAAGTTGAATGGCCAATACCAATGATGGCTCCTGAAAGGACTGACCAGTGGAAGAGAACACTTGGCTGAATCTACCCAGATACCACAGAGAGAATCATCCAAATTGGACAATTGTCTGTTCAAGATTTTAACCCTTTCAAAGTAATAAGAGCTTTGCTGCAACACAAATTTTCTAAGAAATACAAAATGAACAAAAAATTAGAGACAGAACTACTACAACTAGTTACAAGAGTCACTATACTCTAATGCCCTCTTTAAAGTGTGTTTTATTCTGTGGGTGTGAGCAGACCTCCAGATTCAGCTGCAGAAAAGCACAGAGGTGCTAAATGGAGCAGCTATTAACATCCTTTATCTGCTAAATACCCCTCTAAAACTGAAAAGATACGGCAAACAGTGCGGTCCTATAGGCTGGAGCGAAAAGGGGCCCCTCCTGGGTTTGTGTGTTCCACAGACACACATAGGAGATTTGCTGTCCCTTTAATAAACTTGAACAAACACGGTTCGTGTGAACGTTGTCAAGCGGGCCTTTTCGTCCTTTCATCAGTGAGCCTGTTCCCATTCCTTCCATCCTTTCTTCACAGCTCACTCATCCTCTCCTCTCCGTCCTCCGCTGCCCCTCACATGACTTAACACTCTTCTTTACTGACAGCTGAACCAAAGGCCTTTCAGCCTCCGACTGCCAGGAGTTCATCATTAAATTTGGGTTTTGGGTTTTTTTTAACATCAATTTTTAACCCTTCATTGCAAAGCATCACACGGTTGTGCCACCTGACTACTAACAAAGCTTGTTAATGGAGATGCCACCAAGAGAGTGTGAGGGGAGCTCAGCTGCTCTAGTTGTAACACAACGCCACTATTTTATGCCAGAGACACACGCACACACACACACACACATACACTCTCTCTCTCTCTCTCTCTCTCTCTCTCTCTCTCTCTCTCTCTGTCTCAGCATGCCTACAAATACTCTTTATACACTGCCACGTCTCCAGCAACACACACTTTCTCTTCTCTTCTTCTTTCTTTCTTCCTCTCTCTTTTGCTCTCACCCTCATTCTCTCTCCTGTTTCTCCCTTTTCCATTCCCTCTTCTTTCTCTCTTGCCCTTTTTTCTCTCCCTTCTATTTCTCTCATTCTCTCTCTCTGACTCTCTCAGTCACCACCATTCTTTTCCCCTCTCTCATTCTTTTCTCTCTCTCTGTCTCTCTCTCTATTTTTTCCACTTCTATCTCAACTTTTTACTTATTTCTGTCTTTTTTCTCTCTCCTCTCTCACCCTTTCTATCTCACCCTTTCTATCTCTCACCCTTTCTAACTCCCTCTCTCCTTTTTACATTCATTTGCACTTCTTTTTCTCTCTCTATCCATCTACTTTTAATAAAATGCCACGGCAACCATGCCTACTCTTGCTCCAATAGACAGTCAGACAGACGGCTATGTGAGAGAAAGCTGGTCTGTGTCTCTGTTGGTCAGTTTCATAAGAGGCTTCTCCTTCAGTCAGACTGGAATGCCTCAAAACATCCTTTCTTCCTACAATGACAGAGCATCTGACTTTCAATATTTTTATGGGTTTTAAGTTTTCATTTTTGTGTCAATAAATCTTTTTTTGTCTACAGAAACATACAGTACTGTTCAAAAGTCCTGAAATTTCCCACCCCTCATTTCTTCATATTATGCTTCCAAAGAACCAGACTTTGCTGTATTTTTAATTTAGTCACAATTCTCTCAATACTCTCAATTTCATTCCAGGACCTGAACCTGACCAATTTCAGAGGAAGGTTTTTTTGTTTCACACTTCTTTCATTTAATCTTCAACAAAGTGATTGAAAGCAAAACATAAAAAATAAAGTGGGTCCAAGAAATTTGCACAGTATTGTATGTAAATGTGTGGGTCACTCATTAGCCTACATAGAACACAAACCTTTCAGTTCCTGAGTGTAAATAAAAATAAACTTAAATAAAATTATGATGTTATGGTAAATAGGAATTATTCTATTACGTTTCAGCACCTTTCAGCCTCACTAAGTGCTTCAGAGATCCAAGCAGTACTTCAACCTCCTTTCTTTCTTTTTCTGTCTCTTTCTTTTCTATTCCTATCTTTTTTCTCTCTTTTCCTCTCATCCCTCTCTTTTTGCACATGTAACTTCTGCATCTTCGCACACAACCATCTGTTGCTAGAATACAGTTTTTACCTGTCAAAGTACTGTATTTATCCTCACTGTACCTAATGTCATATGCACTGAACGTTGTCTTGTCTTATCTCATCTAGTTGTATTGTTGATCTTGTTCTTTGTCCTGTCTGCACTTGTGGTCTTGTGTTCTGTTCTGGTCTGCTATTGTGTTACACCATGGTCCAGGAGGCATGATGTTTCATTTTTACTGTGTACTGTGTGTATATGGTAGTAATGACAATAAAACCTACTTTATTCGACTTTATTTGACTTTTCTCCCCTTTCTCCCCTCTCATTCTCTTATCTCTGTCTCTTTGACTTTTTCTTGTCTTCATTTTCTCTACCATCCTCTCCTTCTTTTCCATGATCTCTTTCTGTCTTTTTCTCTGTCTCTCACTCTGTCTTTCTTTCTCTCTCTCTCTGTTCTTATATGCACTGCTGAATATAACGTGTAAGTGAATGGAGTGCAGGAATAGGTGATGTATAGGTGAATGGGGTGAATGTATAGATTAAAAGGGGTGAATGTATAGGTAATGCATAGGTGAATAGTAGTGAATGTACAAATAATGTATAAGTGAATGGGGTGAATGTATAGGTAATGTATAGATGATCAAGGGTTAATGTACAGATAACGTATAGGTGATTGGGGTGAACGTGTAGGTAGTGTATAGGTGAATAGGGTTAGTGTACAGATCATAGATAGATGAACACGGGTGAATGTGTGGGTGGATAGGGTGGATGAACAGGTACTGTATAAGTGAATGGAGTAAATGGAGGTAATGTACAGGTGAATAGGGGTGAATTTATAGGTAATGTATAGGTGAATGGGATGAATGTAAAGTAATATGGCCCATAATAGACACACATGAACACACCACAGCACACAGTGTGAACAATGTGAAATTCTTTCTCTGCATTTAACCCATTCACCAAGTGAAGCAGGGGGCTGCCACCAACTAGGGGCACCCGGGGAGCAGTGTGTGGGGACGGTACCTTGCTCAAGTGGTGCCACTAGCAGTCATGGGATTCAAACCCATGACCTTCTGATCCCCATGACAGGGGCAGCTCCCTGGACAACCACTAGGCCACCATATGCCTTGAAAGTTGATTATATTCGTAATGCTGTAATCTGTGTATTTTTACCGATGTATTGCGTAATCAAATCCCTAAAATTTATCCTAGTGAACATTTGATTAAACACAAACCCATTTGTTAGCTCCTGCTGGTGTTTTCTTCAGGTTTTCTTCAGTTCTCACAGAAACAGCTTATGCAGCTGATAGCTCTCCAGTGTTTATGCTGCTGGACATGCGTATATAATAACTAAATACCCTGGTTATGATTCAGATGGCAAACTAATCTCTGAGCTAATTTATTAATAATGTAATTTGTTATCGTTTTTTTAACCTAGTAATTGTGAAAGCTTCTTCATGGAACCAAGAGTTGTTCTATTATGGCAGTGCTTTAAAGACCATATTTTTGGGAGCTTTATTTTTAAAAGTGCAAATGAGCCAATGGCACCTAACAAGTCTGACCGGGGTTGGTTGTCTTAGTCAGACCTGTTTTGTTAGCAGACATGCTGTTAACCACAAACACACATTTACAGTAGTTAAACAGCCTAGTAATTAGCCTAGTTTACAGAGAGGCCTGGCTTATGTGTCTTAGTCTAATTGGATTAGGTCTGCAGCTGTGTGGTTGAGTGGGCTTTGCTTTAAGGTCACACATGTCTCGTTTGACTACACTGCTTCCGCTTGGCACTCGTGTCAGCAGCAATACTGCCTGCAGACTGGCCAATATGAACTCACGGTCACAGCACTTATTACTTTTAACATTTATTATTCAGTAGTTAAACATACAGGCAGTATTCTTGAAACCTCATTTTATAAGATTTCTCTGGCTTTCAACTGGTGACTCAGTGTTTAGGGAGTTGGCCCTGTGATCAGAAGGTTGTGGGTTTGAAACCCGGGACTGCTAGTGGCACCACTGAGGTACATCAGAACACTCTGCAAATGACCTGTTCCTATATAATCTCCTTAATTATTGTTATTTTATCAAATCTAGTCATTTATGTCACTTCATTTATTCAGTCTTTTCTATATATAAATTCTTGGTTTCAGGAGTGCATATCATGTATGTAGTATGTGAACACTTCTCATATTCACTGTTCATTGTTTTCATGATGTCATAAAATCAAATAAACTCATATAGCAACATATTCACAAAGTTAATAAGGAATGTTACAGAATGGATTGCTTTTTGAGAGAGGCACAGCACAATACATGACAAAGAAGGAGGACAAAAAGAAATAAAATAAAAATAAAAGTGATGTATGAACCATTTTAATTACCTAGAAATTATAGAAATATTATAAGTAGAAAATGAACTACAAGGAAATGTAAGGTATGAGCCCTTTAAAGGTTTTGTCATTTTCATTCTTTTGCATGAAAATTGAGATGCATAACATTACATAACGTGTGAGAGTCAACTTTATTTCCTTCTTTCTGACTGATTTCTTTAATTCTGAGAACATGTTCATTTAATCAGCCAGGCCACTCTCTGCAAGCAGTGCTGAACTATCAAACTTCTACTTTGTGTAACCTGATCTCTATGTGCCATGCCTGTAGCACACAGTCGATTGCACTAATTTCGCTAATTGTTGCATTTTTCCATACTTAGTTAATTAATTACATTTCTATTGTCTTTTATTACTAATATAATTTAAATTGTCTTACATGTAAATAAAACAGAAAATTAAAATTAAACGGTGTTCTTTTTTCAAAGTAACTGACCATTTGCTACACTGGAGTATTTATTCCCGGCTATATTGCCCTATACTGACTGATAAAATGCAACCGATCTCTTTAAAATATTTTGAATGCACCAAACATACAGTCCCTGGTTCGTGTACATTCTACTATGGTTCACCCGAAAGAAAACACTGTGTCAGTCACTAGTTCACAAGTGCAAACTGAAACTCACACACCGTTTTCACCTCATGCCACTTGTGCTGCTGTGATTACTCTCTGTCCTGAAGGGGAACGGGTGGAGTGGGTAGGGGGCGAGGGGATTGTTTTCAAATCCAGACACTTCTCCAATCAACATGACAGATTATAGAGAAACAAGAAAGACCCAATTTAGTATGTACACTTAAAAATAAAGGTTCTTGGAAGCAGTGCCATGATGGAACCATGTTTGGTTTCTAAATACATTTTCAGTGAGTGCATTGTTTTTAAAAAACTATTTTTGTGAATGTAGTGTGTTCTTCACACAGAACCTTTTTAGAGCCCAAAGGACATCCACATATTGTAAAGTTTCCACAGTCAAGATAAGTCAAGTCAAGTTTATTTATTTAACACATTACGATACACAAAGGTCATTCAGTGTGCTTTACAGGATTAGAATAAAAAACCAAATAAAAAAATAGAAGAAATGAAAGAATGCAGAGAAGACTGAAAGTGTAGTAGAAGTGCTGATATCTACAAGAAGGCAGAGGAGAATGTTAAGGTTTTTAAAGCCACTGTTAGAGTTGGTGGAGTTGGTTACTATACCCATGAGGAATCTTTTTAGAACCGTACATTCAAGTAATTTACCTGTTTTAAGAGTGCGGATTAGCTTCTGTACTTGACGTAGGCACATGTTTAGGGAATTGCTTCACGTTATTACTGATGGGGTCATGGAAAAAGGTATTTTTGGGGGGTGATTATGTCATGGTGCTCCTGTGAGTGCTGTGGTAGGGAAAATACAGAGAGAGTTAGTTAGTGGGTTATTTCCTTATTCAGACATACTGGATCCTGTACTGTTTTTGAAAGATTGTGAAAGCCTGAATTCCACAGCAGCGACCAGGCTTCTGCATAAACAAGTTAGTCAGAGCTTTTTTTTTCCTCGTTCTTTTTTTCTCAGCTTTGCGCTCCCGTTCTGGGTCTTTGAACTGTCTTTCAAAAACTGTCTTACGGGACTTTGCGAGGCTTTTTCAAAGGGCAGGGGAATAAAATCTTCATATAGAGCCCAATTTTAGTATCTAAACGCATTTTGCAATGACAGTAATGTAAACAACTTTTTGATTTCTTCAGACAAAATAAAATGCAATACTGTGATGATGCAATACTGCATAATGTAATTTTACACTTCCTCTTGCAAAGGTTTAGAGCTTTTTAAAAAGACCCATCATTGTCTAGCCTTCTTCCACTGATCCACTTTAGCGGGTGTTGTTTTCAAAAGGCCCTCCGCCCCTCAAAGAGTGGATTCTAATCTTTTTTAGATCACAGGTCTGGGGTGGTAGGTCTATTCATTAGCAGCATTTAACCAGTTTTTGTGCCACCAGGCTTGACGAAAGTCGCTGCTTTTTCATTACTAAGATGTGTATTGCGACCCTAATGGTTCATTAATGGAGACACGAAATGGCCTTCCCTTTAACATGAAAGAGACAACATTTAGACTAATCTGTGTTTCTTGCACATTGTAATCAACTTTGCCTCATTCTGAATGCCCTTCAGAAATCTGCTAAAGGGTTTTTAGAGGATCCTGATTACCTACAGTGTCTCTGTCATTCTAAACTGCTGCTTGTTCAAGGAGAGTACAGCTTTGCCTAAGAGTTTATTTAGCCCTTACGGTGTGTATTTCATATTTAATAAATGGACTAATAAAACTGCTTTTTGTCATGTTAACATACGATAAAATTTCTCCTGTAAATGAAGCACAACAATGGGTTTATGAGGTTTGTGACAAAGAAATCTACTGTATGGCAGAGATCCGTACAGTACTGTTTTCATACTGCAGTGCAGTACAGAAATTGTTTGGACCACTGTAAGCAATTGCCAATAGTTTTCTAATGGATTTTTCTCACAGCCAAAGACTTTCAAACATTAACTGTGTCCCATTTTTCATAATGTGTTGACTTTTGTTTCTAGTTTGTGTGTGTGTGTGTGCATGTTGCTGTGGAGCATTTTGTCCTTTTAAGCCTGTGCCCTTAATCACTAGGCTGTTTTGGCAACAGCTGTTCTGAGAACTGAATGAATAGAATACTTCCGTCTGGACGGGCTTTGTCGCACTCTCTCTCTCTCTCTTTGCTGTGAATAAAGTCTTAAAGGCGCAGTGTAGCAGAAGCAGGGGTGACACTGATACTTGTGAATTTGGTCAACCACACCGGTGTCAGCGCTAAAAATAGATGAGCCCACGACTGCGCTGTTTATTCCTCCTCCTACGAGTAGATTAATGTACTTGGCCTTTTTGATTTGCTGTTTATTGACTAATGCTCTGCATGCTGGGTTGCAAAGGATGAATGGTATTGACTCCGTCCTATTCAGGCTTGCATAGTCATGTTGTTTCCGGAAGTGTCCAGACAAAAATGTCATGAATTGATGTACCTTTACACAGTGAGAGGTCATCCTGTTGCATCCTGGGTGGGTAAATACAGGCAGTTCTTTTCTTGTAACCTTATAAAAAGAGCAAACATTCATAAGCATATCTATGGGCGTCAACTCTTTAGTCAGTTCCACTTGTGTATTTGCTCTATTGCCCGGCCTGCTGCCAGGTTACTGTGCTTCGGAAGTGCTGCAGACTGCTCAGACAAAACAGCTGGTGCGGTGTGCAGGGTAATCTCATGAAGGGATCAAATAGGTGCTTGACATGTGGTGTGAGAAAGGAGATGGTTCTGTCTGGGTTATTAGCCAACTACTTGCTCTGTCTCTCTCTCTCTTTCTCTCTTTCTCTCTCTTTCTCTCTTTTTCTCTCTCTCTCTGTCTCTCTCTCTCTTTCTCTCTTTTTCTTTCTCTCTTTTTCTCTGTATCTGTCTCTCTCTCTTTCTCTCGTTTTCTCTGTCTCTCTCTCTTTCTCTGTCTCTGTCTCTTTTTTTCTCTGTCTCTCTGTCTCTCTCTCTCTGTCTCTCTCTCTTTCTCTCTCTCTCTTTCTCTCTGTCTCTCTCTTTCTCTCTGTCTCTCTCTTTCTCTCTCTCTCTTTCTCTCTGTCATTCTCTCTCTCTCTCTCTCTCTCTCTCTCTCTCTCTCTCTCTCTCTCTCTGTCTCTCTCTC
>JBBJLS010071314.1:0-11196 GCA_037577275.1 Bryconaethiops microstoma | reverse complement strand
TTAGTTTTTTCTAGTATTCAAATTTTTTTGATAATCTGAAACATTTAAGTGTGACCAACAGGCAAAAAAAAAAAAAAAAAAAAGAAAAATCAGGAAGGGTGCAAATACTTTTTCACAGCACTGTATGTTCCAACCTCCATGTTTTAACTGTTCTCACTGACAGTTAAAACAACTACTCCCAGCAGTTCCTACCACTAACCTAACAGGACAATCCCTGCTCAGTGTGAAGTGGAGAAACTGCTAGAAAAGCATGACATACGAGCAAAAAAACCTGTAGCTGATAGAACAAATTTAATAACCAATAAAATGAACCATTGTCCTCTTACTGTTTGCACTAGCCTGGAAGAGACGTGCTATTTCTTCTAATGTAAGATAAAATGTACAAACAGATGATCTGAGATTACCACTGACCTGGGGCTCTTTCTCCTTGAACAGGAATCTTCCAAACTAGTGGCAGCAGGGATAACAAAAGGGTGAGTAGCTCTTCCCGGCACGTCAACTCCTTAAGATAAATCATAAGAAATTAAGTTTAATTAATGTTCTCTCTACATGCCCAGTGCAGTGGGTATGCAGTGGGCAAATGACAGCAATAAATGAGACTGATTATTTGCAATGTGACTTTAATGTCAAAGTGGTGTGTGAGTGAAAGTGTGTCCTAAATACTAGCTCCACCCTTTTTTGTCAAGTAGAAGAGAAAGTGCACTAGCATGTGTGAATTAAAAGTAAAGACAGGGAGCCATCTCTCCAAAATCTATGTGTCACCAGGTAAACCATCATTATGTGGTGGTAGCAGCCTAGTGGGTGAAACACTTGCCTATGAACCCGATGATGACAAAGTCGCAGGTTCAAACCCCCCCGACTTTCTATCATTGTGTCCTTGAGCAAGACACTTAACCCTCAGTTGCACCAGGGGGACTGTCCCCATAACTAATGATTGTAAGTCGTTCTGTATAAGAGCGTCAGCCAAACGCCTCCTTTATCATCAGGCTAGGCTAACCACAATACTTGCAAACACATTTTGTGAAATAGAGAGAGCGCTTTAGGGTGTGGCTTTGCCTATCTTACAATTTAGTTTGAAGAAATCTTACAAAGAAAACAAAATAAGAGAGGTTAAAATCTCGGATTAGAAGATGGGGTGGGGTGTGGTAAGCGCACCTCAGGCTAATGGCCGTGCACCGGACGTCCGTTCTGGACTTCCAGAACTCACAGATTGCCAGTCCGCACCTGCTCCAAATGGAGGACATTCAGCCACACTTGCACTTTCTTTCTCTCTCTCTCTCTCTGCGGAGAACCGTAGTGCCTCGCAGACTGATCTACCTGTCACGGTGCCCACCAGACCCCGCCTCATGTGCGGGCGGTCAGATATTCTTAGGCACGTTCTCAACACTGTTGCAACCTGACTTCTCATATAATGTTTCCGGATAGCTATAAAGCCTACAGACACTTACATTTAATTTCTTTCCTCATAAACAATTTGTAACTTTTTATAACATTTTTTAATATTCTATGTAAAAATACAGAGTTTTTCAATGAGCAATATGAAAATACTTATTATTTTGATAAACTACACCACAATATGTCCTAATATTTCAGATAGCTGTTATGTCCCAGCGGCCGCTAGAAGCCGCCCTTTTTTTGTGTGTTTTTGTGTTTGGACTTTAATTATGAAATCCTGAGCACACCGGTCTTGTTTGTTTACATTATGTGTTTCAGCTGATCGGCTTGCTCAGAGAAAATGAGCTTTGTGTTTCTATTGGTTTGTGGAGTTTAAGTTTTTGTATTTAAGTTCGTTAGTGGTGGACCTCAGTGTCGATCCACCGTCATCCAGGCTTTTGTTGAGTGTTTCTCCAATCTACTTTTGTTAATGTCTGAGTTTTGTTTCTGGCCCTCGTGCCATATGCTTTGCATTTTGAATAAAAGAATATTGAATAATGGAAGTCTGCATTTACGGCTGCCTTGAGTGCCTAAGTGATTAGAGGGAGAGACGTAAAAAAATAACTGTCATTTGTTGACTGATGCATTTTTACTGATGAATGAAGTCGGAAGTGAAGCGCAACTGAATGGCAAAAATGTAATTTTTTAATCTTGAATTAGCCCGCAATATCATTTGTTAACTGATATGGCTGATAATGGCTTCTGCAAAGCCCAAATTCAAAAGCTCAGAAAATTAGAATGTTACATGAAATCAATAAAAAAAGGATTTTAAATAGAGAAATGTTGGTCTTCTGAAAAGTATAATCATGCTTATATATACTCAGTACTTGGTCTGGGTCTCTTTTGCATGAATTACCGCCTCAATGTGGCATTGCATGGATGCTATCAGCCTGTGGCAATGCTGAGGTGTTATGGAAGACCAGGATGCTTCAATAGCGGCCTTTAGCTCTTCTGCATTGTTCGGTCTCATGTCTCTCATCTTTCTCTTGGCAATGCCCCATAGATTCTCTATTAGGTTCAGGGCAGGCGAGTTTCCTGGCCAATCAAGCACAGTGGCAGTGTGGGCAGGTGCCAAGTCCTTCTGGAAAATGAAGTCAGCATCTCCATAATGCCTGTCTGCGGAAGGAAGTATGAGGTGCCCTAAAATGTCCTGGTACACGGCAGCGCTGACTCTGGACTTAACAAAGCACAGTGGACTAACACCTGCAGATGACATGGCTCCCGAAATCAACACAGATGGTGGAAACTTCACACTGGACTTAAAGCATCTTGGATTGTGTGCCTCTCCATTCTTCTTCCAGACTCTGGGACCTTGGTTCCAAATGAGATGCAAAATTTGCTCTCATCAGAAAAGAGGACTTTGGACCACTGAGCAACAGACCAGTTCTTTTTTCTTTAGCCCAGGTAAGACGCTTCTGATGTTGTTTGTTGTTCAGGAGTGGCTTGACAAGAGGAATACGACATTTGAAGCCCATGTCCAGGACCCGTCTGTGTGTGGTGGCTCTTGATGCACCAACTCCAGCCTCAGTCCACTCCTTGTGAAGGTCCGCAGTTATCCCTGTTGCTTGTGCACCTTTTTCTTCCACACTTTTCCCTTCCACCTAACTTTCTATTATACAGCACTTTGAGAACAATGAACTTCTTTTGCAATTACCTTTTGAGGCTTTCCCCTCCTTGTGGGTGTCAGTGATGGTTTTCTGCACAACTGTCAGGTCAGCAGTCTTTCCAATGATGGTAAATTCTACTGAACCAAACTGAGAGATCATTTAAAGGCTCAGGAACGCTTTGCAGGTGTTTTGGATTAATTAGCTGATTAGAGTGAGACTCTGAGTCCACAATATTGAACCTTTTCACAATATTCTAATTTTCTGAGCTTTTGAGTTTGGGGTTTTCATAATCATCAAAATTATAAAAAATAAAGGCCTGAAATATCTCACTTTGCATGTAATATGAGTCTGTATCATATATTGGTTTCACCTTTTAAGCTGAATTAATGAAATAAATGAACTTTTGCACGATATTCTAATTTTTCGAGTGTCACCTGTATTATGGTGAATAACAGTCCCCACAATAGTCTTATACATATAGAGTAAACCACCCCTTTTTTTTTTAATAGTGTAAACCCTAAATATGCCCGTAAATATGCCCCCAAAACACTTTACATTTTCTTTCAGGGGAATGTACCAAGCTGAGTTTAAAATTAAATTAAAGTTAAACCCGTATCCATACTGTACAGTTTACACTGAACTCCCGCAGGGCTAGAATGTAAATATCGCTGTTACCACTGTATAGACTGTACTGTAATTCATGCATGGGTGTTTTCTTTGGTATAAGCAGGGTAAATAGAGTAACATTAATTTACAGTAATAAAAATACAGGGCTTTATGAAGAAGATAACAAAAAACATGAGAACACTCAGAGAAACACTCGAGACGCTCCATGGGGGAAATTCTGGACCGCCGCTGCGTCAAAGGGCAGCAAGGAGAAATAAATAGCGTTCTCGGATTGGCTACTTTCAAACCTCCGGCCTCTGAGTACAGCGAGGGATGCATCAAAGGGCAGCAGCCAATCAGCAGCAAGGAGAATAAACAGCATTCTCGAATTGGCTACTTTCAAACCTCTCACCTCTGAGTACAGCGGTATTTCACCATCCCATGACGCGGTTGGTGTTTCTCTCCACAGAACCAAAAAATCTATAGATATTTTTTATATGGAAATGTGGCTGAATTCACATTAATATGTATGTTACAAAATTAGTAAATTATATTTCTCTTAATAATTTAACACTTCAATGTATGAAAATTTGTCACGAAAAAGCTGTGATGTCCGCCACGCCCCCTAGTCCTTGTGCAGGGTTTATGTTTGGGCGCGGTTCTCAGAAAAAATCCGTGTTGGACTAAAACCACGACCAGTGATCCACGTTAAAGTGGGGCTTTACTGTAAATGTATCCCTGATACTTTTCTCAATCTGCTCATACCACATCCAGATCCTCATTATGGTGGACTAGACTTCATGTTTAAACTGTAATAATTTCACCACTATATGCAACCATTATAGACAACAAAAGAGCTGCTGTTGACAAAGCAGTCATAAATTAAAAGACTGAGAAGTGATCTACACCAACAATCTGCGCAATCTTAATAAAGATCTGGATGCAGCTTGAACAGGTTGAGAAGATTGTCATGTATTTTTATGCAAAATATTTGGGTGACTATTGGCTATTTGGGTGACTACGTGCTAGGCAGCTCTGGTGCTAAATAAACAAAACCAAACATGCTTTGGTTAACCAACTACATTGGGAGAAAATTATAAATAAGATATTTTTGCAGAATGTCAATATAAATGTCCAGAAAACAAGAGTTTTGTTCTGTCTGAATCCTGAACAGTTTGGTCCAAAATAGTCAAGGGGCTCACAAGACCTTAAATGGTTATTTTGGTCAAATTAATGCACGTCAATCAAAACTTTGTGACATCAAAGTGAAAACAGCAGTAACCAGCCTTCATGAATATGTATACTGCTACACGGCATAAAAGCATATGGCAAACATCACTCAAAATCAGCTAAAAATACACTTTTGTTGAGTGGCACTTCACTCTACAATAAGTTTAAAATGATTTCAAATGTACAAGCTCATGTTTGATTTGTCCCATGGAAAATGTGTGGTTTGCCATTTAGCTATCAAACAATACCAGTACCACGTATAAAAAAAAAAATAAAAAAAAAGATATAATTTAACCATGACTTTAAATTACCTGATCAATGATGGAATCCAAGGTGCTCAACAGCAGGAAGCCACGGCCTTGGACCAGGTACTCTCCCAGTGCAACCATGTGACTTTCCTCCTCTTCTTCCTCCCTCTGGGCCTCTGCTTGCTGAGCCACAGCACTGCAAAGCTGATGTACATCTGTCAGGAACTCCCTTGCAAGAGTATTACTGGCACTACTCATGTCTGAGCTAGAAGGGAAAGATGGACAGTGAAAGAGAGAGATAAACAAACAAATATATTTTAGAAGCTAATTCACTCTAAATGTGCTGATTTCTAGTGACACCTGAAGTGACTCCATTTTGGCTGTAATGCCAAAGTACAGTGTATTATTTTTTTTAAGTTAAGATGGGTGATCCACAGTAAACACTGGGTACTACAGACACAATCTACATCTTATCCACAGTCAACCTCCAACTTCATACTCCAACCAAACTTTTTAAGACACTTAACACTGCAATACAACTACCAAAGACAAGAGTCATTCATACGGTGCAATTCACCTACCTCTTGAGAGGGTCACGTAGTTTTTCTGCGTTTCATTCATTGCCAGCTAAACTGCATCTGACTACTGCCATGCTTCCAGTAGTGACTGAACTTTCTGTCCTGCACTTCAAATTCCATTAAATTGGAATTTCAAATGGATGACTTCTAGATTTCAAGTTGATCAGTACATCACATGAAAGCATGTGATGTCACATGGCACTGGGCCTGACTCATGAGTTCAAGTCACCAGTGGCTTGGCACAATCTTTGTAGTAACTTTACTGAAGGTCTGTACATGCTTCAGTAGTGTCTTCCTCACTTTATCTTTGCTACTATAGCTAACTGAAAAAACAGCAAATCTCACAAATCTAAACACAAGCTATGATGCTCCCCTATTCAGGTCTAAATGTGAATACACTGTAAGCTACATAAATTAAAGAAGTTAAATGGTGTAACAGTGTTGATTTAACATAATACACTCATCGGCCAAAAGTATGTAGATACATGCTCAACCATTTCTAAATTTATTCATACAAACTTCACTTCTTTTAGTAACAGTTTTAAGTATATTCAGACCTAGTTACTGATAACATTATGCGTCTGACTATTTTTTAAAATTTGTTTTACAAAGAAAAAAAAATACTAATATTACAATTTAAACACAAAACTAACATACATCTTTCTGATAATTACACATCCTATAGAACCACCACTGATGATAATGCACAACTCCTTGGATCTGTGCACAATTCTTGAACGATGAAAATGTCTCAATTCTTCCACGGCCTGCACACTTACAAGTTTTGCCAAACATGAGTTTTAAACGGGACATTGCCCCACAACTTCCATACCAGATAATGACGCAGCTTGTCAGAATGCTCTTAGTTGTTACATTATGGAACGTGGCATGCTCTTCTCAGTCATCATAAAAAGATAAAGTGGCATTTGGCTGACGCCCTTATTCAGAGTGACTTATCACTAGTTACAGGGACAGTCCCCCTGGAGCAACTGAGGATTGAGTGTCTTGCTCAAGGACACAACGGTAGAAAGTGGAGTCTGAACCTGCAACTTTGTGGTCATCGGGTTCAGAGGCAAGTGTTTTACCCACTAGACTACTACCAAAGATAGTGTTCAGGGTCAAAACAAGATCCACCAAAATGCTCAGCCACAGAATACTGTTGAGCACAGGCCTTTCAGTTTCTTTGTTTCATTTAAGTTTATGCAACATATTATTGCCCTTACCTAAATCTACCAGACACTGAAGGCCCACTCCATATGCAGTATTACTGTAACTAACATATTACTATTACTGTAGCTCACTACTGTAGCAAATGCTTGTCAGTATAATCATCAGTGTCCTGAAGAGCAACACTGTTTGTTGATGAGATGATAGAGGAGGAGGTGGCTCCTAGTTCAAACCATCTGAAGTCTACCCAAGAGAAAGTTCTGGATCCAGTTACAAAGTGACAGTGGATTAATGTAACGCCAAATAAATTTTTGTGCAGGTGGGACCAGGCCAGGTGATGCGCAGAAAAGAAGCGTGTTGATTATCCAGAATACACCAATGAAATCCCATGTATAACTGAATTCAAATGGAACAGTTCTGTTGTCTGACTACTCTTACAACTTGAACATCTAGTTTGATGGGATCAGCATTTAGCCTCCCACAAATTTGCTTGTCGAACATCTGAAAACTTTAGATGTAGTGGCTCTAATGGGGAGATATTATCCTATAGCTATAAAGTGGTACAGCAGCACAGGAATAAAGATCAGGAGTCAAATTATAATTAAATATACTCAAATAGTGATGAACTTCCCAAAAAAAAAACAAAAAAAAAAACTGGGGGTATGTACCTTTATCTTGAAAGTAATTACAGAAATAACCTTTTTTAGAGATACTATATATATATTGTTTAATCAATGTTAAAACGTTTTTGATCCACCAGCTGCATAGTTCAATCATACTTCCACGATCTGACTTATCATTTGCCAGTGCTTTTTTATTTTTTTTTTTTTTGGAACTGTATCCAAGGACGGCGCCAAGGGCCATGGCCACCCTACGGTGAATCCTGGCCACCCTATTGGCCACCCCAAGCACCGCATCATAGACGTCACTAATTTTTTTAATATCCCATGCGGAACCTTTCCTGCACTGCAACGTTTCTAACCTGGTACTTTTGCTGTGCCCACACATCCTGTCTTTAGATGAACTGCAGTCTGTAGCAGCGGTTTATACACTAATCTAAAATATCAGAGGAGAGATTGCGTTTGTACACTTTTTATGTCAGTTGTTCCACCAGTGACTATTAATGTACATATTTATTGGTTTATGACCCATAGCAAGCCAACTCACAGGAAGAATAGCTAAAAGTTAGGTACACTGCCCATAATCCTTCTGATCACCATAAGCCAAGCTGAATATCAACCTGTTACAATTGTCTTTAAAATGTGCTACAGTTGTATAATGTAGGCTTCTTTATCACTTTGTCTGCAGAAATAAGGAAAAAAGTTGGATAAACCATATATTATCTGATATTTTCCACCAATACTCTCATTCCAAATATTGTTGCGGTGTATGGTTTAGGTGCCTTAAAAACCTGTACTTACTAATGAAACGTGTGCCAACCAGCACTGGACTGGCCATTGGAATACCATCAGCACCCTTCCACCCAGGCCCCGAAACGACAGCGAAAGGGGCTGGTCTCGGCTCAAAATGCCCGGGCCGATTTTTTTGTCCCAGTCCAGTCCTGGTGCCACCCAAACATGATCACCGGTTCATTCAGGCTACCCCAATGAAAATTTCCTGGCTTCGCCACTGACAGTATCTACTTGTGTTTGTTCAAAGCTACAATGTTATCAGCGTCTCCTTTGTTCACATTCCCCGCCAAGACTACTAAAATAAAATCTCACGAGTACCTGCAAGTGCATCACATATGTATGCTAACAGTGCTCCATTACCTGATTCACCTCCTTGACATAAGGCACTGATAGCAAACAATCATGGCAAAATTCATAAGTAAGTTACTGTAACATAACACTCCTCTCCCTGTGTTTTTTTCCCTTTTTGGATCTACATGACCTCTCTGGAATCTAACTGGAGGGGCTTTTCAAATCGTCAATGGAGCAAGGTGGGGTTGGATAACACTTGTGCAGAGGGCTTTTGAAAAGACAGATACTATAAAAGTCAAAGCATTAAAAATGCATCACAACACAAAACCAGAGGCATTATCAGAGAACACCTTGTAAACTGTTAAGCAAAAGTGTGGATCGATTGTAAGTTTTAGTTGTGTCGCAGGAAATGGTTTGGAGATATAGGGAAGAAAGAATTCCAATAAATATCAACTAATGTCCCACAATCAGTGAGTAAACTAAACAAAAAAAAAAAAAAACATTAAAATCAACTACTTCAAGGATCAAAAGAGTAGAACTTACTGTTAAACGTGCAATGTGTGCAAGACAAACAACGAATATTGTAACTAGAAGCACTGTGCAAAGAAGTGGAAAATAATTTTAAATCATAAAGAAAAAGATTCTACAAGAACTGCAGGGGCTGTTATTTTAACCAAAGGGATCAGCCTGAAAGGGTGCCTAAGAACTTCTCACATTCTGTTCAATTGAGTAAAAACACATTGTCTGTCGAAAAAAAAAAAAGTCACACTAATATTTTGTGCCATCATTTTGATAAGCTTCTGTGGAAACATTTACTTCCGTCCAGAGTTGCATTAATTTGTCACCAAGATCTTGCAGTGATCATAGGAGAGTCGGACCACTGTGCAAAGTCTCCTCCAGCACATCCCAAAGATTCTCAAAGGGGTTAAGGTCTGGACTCTGTGGTGGCCAATCCATGTGTGAAAATGATGTCTCATGCTCCCTCAACCACTCTTTCACAATTTGAGCCCAATGAATCCTGGCATTGTCACCTAATTTTTTTCAGAGAAGAAAAAAATTAACTGATGGAATAAACGGGTCATTCAGTATATTCCCGTAGTCAACGGACCTCATTCTCGGGGCACATAACGTTGCTGAACCTAGACCTGGGCAAGTGCAGCAACCCCAGATCATAGAAAATCCACACAGGCTTGTACGGTAGGCACTAGACATGATGGGTGCATGACTTCATCCACCGCTCTTCTTACCCTGATGTGCCCATCACTCTGGAACATGGTAAAACTAGACCTATCAGAGCACATGACCTTCCATTGCTCCAATCTTTATGCTCCCTAGCAAAATTGAAGCCTTTTTTTCTATTAGCCTCAAGGATAAGCGGTTTTCTTAAGGCTACACGGCTGTTTAGTACCAATCCCTTGAGTTCCCTTCACATTGTGCATGTGAAAATGCTCTTTCTTTCACTATTAAACATATCTGTGAATTCTGCTGTTGTTTTCTACACCATTTGATTTTACCAAACGTTTAAGTGTTCGCCAATCACAATTATTCAAGATTCTTTTTCTGGCCACATTTCTTCCTAAAAGATGGTGGTTCCCCACCATCCTTAGAGTTTTTAATAATGCATTGGACAGTTCTTAACCCAATTTTAGTAGTTTCAGCAATTTCAAGTAATCTTCTTCAATCTCAAGGTTTCTTTGGTTGATGCATGGCAACAATTTGACCCTTCTGAAACATGCATATGCACATTTCAGAGTTCAGTTAGCCAAAAATTATTGACCGACATGTTTTACAATGCTACTACTACTCCTGCGGTATGCATACTTGTGGTTAAAGACAGTCGGCTGGGTTGTGAACAAGAACAAAGTTTTGAGTGTCAAGTTGGAAATGACACAGGTGTCACCCAGAAGATAATAAGACGATGTACAAGAGGCGTCATTGTGAAAAAAAATATAAAGAAACCGAGGTGAAGAATAATAAGGGCCTGCCCATTAAAATGAATGGTAGCGAATTTTCATGTAATAAATAAGAAACCGAGGTGAAGAACAATAAGGGATCTTTCTGTGTGAAGTTTGCATGTTCTCCCGTGACTGCGTGGGTTTCCTCCGGGAGCTCCAGTTTCCTCCCACCACCAAAAACATGCACACATTAGGGATAGGTCAATTGAGCAGACTAAATTGCCCCTAGGTATGAACGTGAGCGTGAAAGGTTGTCTGTCTCTGTATGTGGCCCTGTGACGTGCTGGCGACTGTCCAGGGTGTACCCTGCCTTCCCCCATAATAATAAAACTTTTCAAGCGGAATTATTCATACCCCTGGCAAATTTTGACTATTTGGAATGGTGTAGAACTTTGGATTTTCTCATTGACTGTGACACTTTGCAAAAAGTATGAATAATTGTGGACATGCCACTTTTTCTTCAAATGTAAATAAAAGCTGAGAAATCGTCTTATACATCATCTTATTATCTTCTGGGAGACGACAGTGTCATTTCCAATCAAGAAGAAACTTGCTGGTTGAATAAAAGTAACTTTAAGTCAAAATTTGCCAGGGGCATGAATAATTCCGGGCTTGACTGTGTGTGTGTGTGTGTGTATGTGTATATATATATATATGTGTGTGTGTGT
>JBBJLS010071313.1:0-11196 GCA_037577275.1 Bryconaethiops microstoma | reverse complement strand
AAGCTGTCATCAGAGCAATAGGTGATGTTTTCAGTATTAATCTACAATGTAGCCAATAATAAAAACAAAGGAAATTGAACGAGTCCAAACTTTTGACTGGTAGTATATATATATATCTCACTAATTTGCAAGAATTCATATTTAACCTTGAAATACATGAATGCACAATGTTGCATTTTGTTTTGTATTTTCTCACGTTTTCATGTTTATAGTGATACCCCTCATTCCCACCTGTGTATACATAACTCACTAATAGCACTTTCACTAATTCATGCACGTGCATGCACACGCATATAAATGCATTTTTTATCCTTTCTGTGCAAGCACATATTACAGCTATACTTCACTTTAATTGGATTCAGGTCCTTGTAGGTTTGACCTATAACAAGCTCTTGCACTTTTGACTTTTTCATTTCCATGAATTACCAGGGACACCTACATACTTAAATATATACATTTTGGGTTGTCAATTGAAATGCACTGCTCCTAATTTAGATGAGGTTAGTGGTAATTTGGTTACTCTGCAATGCAGACCGAATGCCTGTCTTGCCCACTTTATTTCCTTCAGTAGGTCTTTCCCTCAGAAGAGAACCCTTAACATGGCTTAGACAGTCGGAGCTTCATGAGACATTTCAGGGTTAGAGAGGATAAATGTAAATCTCTGTGTCTGTGGCTGACCCTTCCACAGCTCCAGCACCCACTCATAGCCCTCTCTGTGTTTATGTGAGGCATCAGTGGGGATCTCAAAAGGAAGCATCCTGTTATTAGTGGGTGTATGACCAGAATGTGTTCACCTCTTTCTCCTTCAGTCGTTTAAACGCCTTTGATTAACTATTTCAGACCAGTGTAAAAGCCTTTCCATTTTTGCATATTTGCTTGTGTTTTGTATCATTAGGTTGTCAACATATTACCAGATTTAGCAAAACATCGATTAAGAAAACCACACCTTCATTGTACCACTGTGGAGGGGAGAGAACTCTTAAGAACTTGGGTTGAAGTTCCAAGCAACTTCTGCTTTAAGCTCGAAGGCTACGTTCACCTCATACCCCACACACACACACACACACACACATACGTGCACACACATTTTCTTTAAGCTGCAATGCTAATCTCCTCTTTCTCTGATGAGTGTTGACTAAGACATAGTCTCAAGTATATGCCCTTTCTGAAATAAATGTGTTCTGCTTTCTTTTATTTACACACATTTGCCTCAACCCAGTATACAGAAACACCCACACTGCAAATTTTGTTTTGTTGTAAACCTTAGATTCTGAAATTAAACAGTTGTGGGGAATTATAGAGGTTAGCTTAAATAACTCAGATCAAGCTACTTTGTTATAACTGTGGTAGGCCTTGCTTGCAAGAGTTGGACGTATAATTAGAAAAGTTAAGCAAAAAGAATTTTATGTATGACACTTATGCACTATAAAGCAATAATGAATATGTGGTGGAAACCAGTTGATTTAGTGTAAAACTGTAGGTCCCTTTTTATGTTTCCAGCATGGTGATTGATTATTTTTCCTGTTACTGTATGAGGAGTATTACTATTACTGCTGCTGGGCACCATAACAGACCACTGTGGCCTATAACTGAGACTGTGTAGCGTCCCACAGAGTATTGTATACCCTCCTTCTCTGTTCCTCACCAAGGCACTCCTTCACTCATGGCCTGTGTCATGGTCCTGCTGGTGAGGTGACTCTGTTTCTCCCTCCCCCTCACCCTCTCTCCCACTCTCTCACATCCTCTCCCTCCTCACTGGCTCTGTTTCTCGCCTGACTGAGTTTGAGTTAAAGCATGGAGGCCGACTACCATAGTGCTATCATCCTTCACACTGGCCTGAGAGAGCGAGTACCTGACTGAGAGGCTGAAAGGGAGTCCTGTAATAGGGGAAGTAGCGAAAGGAAAGAGAGAGAAAGAACACTGACCTAATAGTGACTTGACAGACATGAGTGTCATCTTTACTTGATCGGCGAGAGAGATTATCAGAGCTCCAGTGTCCTGTTTCTGAGATGGTGTGCTTAAGACCTGCTCATTTCACCTGATTATTCTCTCTCTCTCTCTCTCTCTCTCTCTCTCTCTCTCTCTCTCTCTCTCTCTCTCTCTCTCTCTCTCTCTCTCTCTCTAAGTGGGCTTAGTGCTCTTAAACTCGAACACATGCAAAGCCAATAAATTGATCAACTACTGTTAATACTGCCCCCTACACTTCCTGTAGTGTACCGTAGTGTGTCATTTGCACATTTTAAGTCCTTCTTATACAACCACTTTTTTCTCTGAAATTTACCTGCTGAAGACCTTCTGCATTATCTAGGAAATTAACAGGAGAGCTCGTGTGTGAACAGAAATTGATACATAACTAATATAATACAAATCAGTGGGGTTCTTACTTTGGTTTTTAGATTTTTTTTAAGTTAGTTTAGTTAGTGAAACACATAACATGTGTGTATTTTGTACATGAACCTAGAGAGGGCAGCTGGTGGCCAAGTGGTTAGGGTGTATGACAGAATGGTCGCTTCACACTTAGGAAAGCAGCAAAAATCTATGTGTTTAGTTAATAATTGTCTTTGTTGACTGATGTCTGCAGCCTTAGTCCTGTCTTTATTCTTTCAGTCTGTCTGGGTGCTACAGGTTGTTATGCACATGTCTCTTTTGGATCTGCACTTCATCTTCATAGCATGTACTGTTCACATACTGTTTCCTGCAAGGCCTACAGAGCTCTGTATGTTTTGCTGATGTAGGCAGTATTCACACACTCTCAGCTGTTACAGTCAGAAGCACGCTTTTGCCATTCAGAGACAGGTCTCGTAACAACAGACAGCTAAAGACACTTTCCATTTAACTGCACCTTCTTCCTTTCACTAATCCTCAAGAAGTCTCTCAGCGTGCAGACATGCAGGCTCTTTACTTTCCTCCCTCATCTTTTTCTTTCTTTTTCTTCGACTGCGTATAACTAGCCTATATAACAAGCAATGAAAGTAATATTAAATCTGCCTGATGGTTGTTAAACTGCAAATCAGCTTTGGGAACAAACTTGTGTTGCTCAAAGAGCAGCAGAATGAGCACGTCTGTTTGATATTATTTTACAACTTGGTCTGGTTTGGCGCAAGATAGCGGCATTATATGGTTCTATATTGGTGAGCAGTAAGGGTTTGCCTTGTAGCTTCAACTCTAAAGCAGTAACTTTGGACACCAAGCATGCCTTGGCTGATCTACTGTAGGAAAATGTGTGTTGTTTTCTTTTCTTTTGTTTTTTGCTCATTAATTCCTCTGAAGAAAACACACACACTCTCCCCCTTTCACCCCCACAGGGCACTGTCACCTGAAACCCGCCTTATTGCCACAACAGCAGCCTCACCATCAATATTTGATGGCTTTGTGCTACCTGCCCTCAGGTCCTTTTCAACCCTGCTGGAAGTGTTCTGATATAAAAAAGGCCTTCTCACATAAGATAACATCATGTAGTTTTGAAGTGGTTGGGGGTGTTTTTTTCTTTCTTAAAGATTAGATTTTCAGACCTAATTCCGTTCCCCTTTGCTCTCTCCCTTCTTCCATCCGGTGAATCCGATCCCACCGCCAAACCAGTTGCTAAGCGACTAAAAGAGAAAAGAGGGGCGACTAAGGGCTAAAGAGAAAAAGGGCGCATTTTGGTGAAAGACACCAAAGAGGAGAAGGAAGGTTTGTAAGCCTAAGTGAACATCAGAACATGTGCCTTTCTGTTACAATCTGGCGATACTTTATGTCTGAAAGAGAACTTTCTTACACTTTCTGTTGATCTCAAAATTTAAAAGCAAGAAGTAACCATCGAGACAGTTTAGTGGAAAATATCCGACCTATTTCCATGCTTATTTTCAACTCTGGCAGCGTTAGGAGAATGAGAAGAGGATGGTGCGCCACCTGGTGGCCAAGTCCCAGTGTGAACATAATGTGAACAGAATAAATTCAAGCTCAGAAGAATGGCCGTGACTACCAACTTGTTTATAGTTTATATAGGCCTAGTGCAACTTTCATATTTCTTCTTCACTTGTTCTGCAGGAGAATGACAGGGAGTCGGCGTAAGAGTGGAGGAGAATAAAGGAGGGAATAAACTCTGACCGGATAACTTCATTGAAATGTGTTTTCATATCTGTTGTTCTTGAGAGAAACAAAAACCTGTTGATTTCAGCTGATACTACTCTTTCTCTCTCTATCTCTCTCTCTTTCTGTCTCCCTCTCTTTCTGTCTCCCTCTCTCTCTGTCTGTCTCTCTCTCTCCCTTCTTCTCTCTCCCTTCTTCTCTCTCTCTTGTGTTTTCTGTTTCTGTCCCTCTCTCGCTTTTTCTCTCTTTCTGTGTCTCTCACCCTCTCTCTTCCTCTCCTTCTTCCTCTCTCCCTCTCTCTCTGTCTCTCTCTGACTCTCACTGTCTCCCTCTCCCATTCTCTGTCTGTCTGTCTCTCTTCCCCCTCCTCTCTTATTCTTTCTTTCTCGCTCCCTCTCTCTTTCTTTCTTGCTCCTTCTCTCTTTCTTTCTCTCTCTCTCTCTCTCTCTCTCTCTCTCTCTCTCTGTTACAGGTGAATGGGGTAAACATTGAAAGCATGCGACATGCTGAGGTGGTGGCGTTCATCAAGCGCGGAGGGGACGAGACAAGCTTGCTGGTGGTGGATCCGGATACAGACGAGCATTTCAAAAAGCTGGGCATGACTCCCACCAGCAGCCATGTCAAAGGTATGATCCTACAGTTCTTTAACTGTCCGTGAGAGTTTGACGTTGACACGGGAGGAAGCGAAGAGAGAGAAGGGAGAGGCAGCGGCCTAGAAAAGCAGCGGAGGTCGAGTGCCGCTGGAGAATGTCTTTTAAAATGACTGACAGGAGATCAGTGTGACCACAGAGAAGCCCTTCTGTCTGGAGTGCAGGTCTGGAGTTCCTCAGGCACATATTGCACTTGTGTTGATGCCGTTTCTGAAATGTGTAATGATGTTCTACATGTTTTCCAGGTTATTTAGACTTTTGAGGATCAACTAAAACATTCTGTAAACACAGTCAGTCAGCTGTGTGGTGCACTGGAAGAACAAGACAAATGTTTTTCATGCAATAAATAGTGCACACCTCATAAGTTAGCTTTGTGCATGCCTAAATCATCACAAACTTGACTCAGATCCTGTTGACCTATTACATAATTTCAAAAAGACTTAAATGCGGTGTTTCTCACTTTGATGCCTGTAGTTGTGTCCCTACTTTTGTAGTTGTGTCTCTTCTTTTTTTTTTATAGATGCAATGCACAAGTGTAAAATTTGCAGTCACTGAAAGGAAGCGTGCAGTGATATCGTTTAGAGAAATGGAACGTTTGCATGAATAAGTGTGTAGAAAATAAACCAAATCCTGCCAGGTCCTAGAAGAGCGTGTTGAAGTAGACGTTGGTGGTGGACAGGAGAGTGACTGCGTGTGTTCTCTGGTCCAGGTTTTGAAACTCAGTCCATTACTAACGGCTCGCCCAGCCCTCGCGTCAACGGCCGCTCTACATCCCAGTCTACACACTCAGACCGCAGCAGCCAGGACACCAGCACGCAGGTGTGTGTGTGTGTGTGTGTGTGTGTCTGTATCTCTGATTGTGTGTGTCTGTGTCTGTGTGCGTGTGTGTGCGTGAGAGAGAGAGACGGAGAAAAAGTGAAGTGACTGCATGATAACTGTCTTATTGCTAGAAAATGTAATTCACTTTTCATTTGGTTTAATATGCAGCTGCTCTGGCCACCTAAACTCCTATCCGGTCAAAATGTTGAATAAATAGGTTTTCTTTTCTGGGTTTAAAAACGTTCTCCTATTTCTTTTCTTGACATTTCCAGTGAACAGACTAAACAGTACTAATAATAACATCAGCCACCACATATTTTAACCCCTTATGATGTCGGTACTCATCAGCACTCAAACCTTTGGAGCAAGGTTTCAGATTTTAAGATGTTTAAGAAGACTTTACGGAAACTGTCACCATAATTTAAGCCAAAATCTCATATCTGCTCTCTCAAGGAAGATGCCTTTATGAACTAGCTAGACATTATATTTTGTATTGATAAAACTGAAATAGTTAAAATGAATGAGCTATCAATTATTGTTAATAGATGTGAAAGTAAAATGTATTTTTCTTTGCATTTTGCTAGCATGAGCATTCTCATCTCTGACCCAAGATCTGAAACCCTAGTCCTCTTATCTCGTTTAAGAGACACAGCAGTGAGTTGTCCTGTATGTGAGTTGTTGTACAGCTACACAGAGACAGGCTTCATCCTTATTGTTTAATGTCTTGAGTTCTTTCTACACCAGATTTTACAGATCAGTGTGTGACTTAACACTGAGACTTCAACTTTAGTGCAAGCGGCATTAGTTTTGTTATGTACATGTTCAAAACTTTTGCCTTTTGTTTTGTACTGTTTCGTCTCTATAAAACCAAGACAGTAATTGCACCCCGAAAGCTAGGCTGTAGTCTCGGTGCGCTCCAATTTGATACGTTATTTAAAGAATGTTTCAATCAGAAGAATCCTTCGATTACAACATGGAAAAGAACCGAATCTGTCCATTTTTCGCGAATGCTACTGGGTTATTCAGCACTGTCAGGTGTTGCCTGTAATTTATTGCACGCATGCTTGATTTGAAGTACGTTCTAGAAAAGTGCCAGTCGCTAAAGTCAGAAACCAAGCGCTGTTTAAAAACATCAATAAAATATACTTTCTGCCGTTTTTTAGTTTAGTATCTGTTTAATCTCTGTGCAAACTCGGTTAGTGAGCTGAAGAGTTTTTAGCCTGTAGAACAGCATTTAACTCAAAAGAAATGAATATTAAATTAAGTGGCCTTGTTACACTGTTCTGTTTCGAATTGTGTATCACATATAAAGGACCCTTCACATCATCGCATCGCAGCTTTTGGAGCACAGCTTGTGTGTGAAATGTAAACTATTCTTCTACGATACTGAATGTTTCTCTAACAAAACCTGTTCTTTAAATGACATAAATGTTGATATTTAGTCATTATTCAATTTATTAATTTTGCAAGTGCTTATTCTTCCAACCCATATTTAAAATAAAACAGTATGAATGGAGGTTTGGGGCAGCATGTACCGAAACCTTTGATATGCAGTGTTTACTGTGTTATTGTGAAAAATGTGCACCACATTCTTGGCGCATGTAATAGCGTGTAATGTTTCTGGGTGTGTGTGTGTGTGTGTGTGTGTGTGTGTGTGTGTGTGTAGAACTCAGAGGATGGCGGGAGCCGCTTGCTGGACCCCTTTGCTGAGATCGGCCTGAGGTTGAGCCCCACAGCAGCAGAGGCCAAAGAGAAGGCTCACGCCAAGCGCGCCAAGAAGAGAGCACCCCAGATGGACTGGAATAAGAAATACGAGATTTTTAGCAACTTCTGATCTCACACACAGACACACACGCACGCACCCTCCCCGACCCAGAAATCCTACCCCTTTGCACCTGACTGCTTTGCGGAAAATGGAGGCTGTTATTTTTTTATAGACAAAACAAATTTAGAACACCCCGAGTCCCGATGTAATAGTTTCCCCTGCAGAGCGGGAGCAAGCAGAGGGCGAAAGCGAATGTCTCAATCTATTTTTTCACTCTCAACTGGAAAAAAAGAAACTGACTCAGAGCTGCTGCTGATGATCCCTGGCTCATTAAGCATGAAGATTTCTCTAGAGCAAGCGTTTTTTTTGGAGTTTTTTTCGCCTGGAGGACGCGACTTGGATTTTGTATTGCTTTTGCTTGAATTTACTGCAACTGCTACTCACACTTCAAGCTGACTAGTTAAGAAGTGACCCCCAATACCAGCAGCCAATTTTTATACAATCCCACCTCTACCAGCAGATGTTGATCATACTGCAGCACACAGCGCAACCAGACTGGAACCACAAAGATCCAAATTGTTTACATCTCTACGCGACCGTGGTGGTGTTGTCTGCTCTGGTGGCGAATACGCATAGAAAGATGTGCAAATAATGGTGGATTGCACGAAAGATCATTGTAGTTGACATGCAAAATATAGTGGACTTATACAGATCATACAGATCAAATCCTGAACTGGCCCTTTTAGAAGGACTGTCTCGTGTGGCCCATTAAATGTTCTGTATGTTCGTCATAAAGCAGTATTACACATGAAGGCATTCGGGGGGATTTTGCTTGCCATGCACCTGTGCGTTCACAGCTTTAAAGGGACTTTTAATAGTATGTTATGTTCCTACTTGGTGAGGTTTTTTCACAAAGCTATGTCCACATTCTAAGACTTGTTTTTTGATAACTACAAAGGAAAAAAAATATGCAAAATAATTTATTAAATTAGTACTAGGTTATAGGAGTGAGGATTAAAAGCCTGCATCTACTGACTGGTTAGTTTAAAGTGAAGTTTGAACTAGACAAGCCAATAATGAGGAAAAGAAGAAAGAAACATCTGATTTTGGCTTAAAGCCCCAGGGACGTAAGCTCATGTTTTGTTTTTCTAAGTAGGTTAATCTTATTGGCACGTATTACAAGTATGTCCTGTCCGTAACCTTTCAGTGTCCATTAAATGCCAGAATTCTCCTCTTTCAGAGTGAACTGGGCAGTCCTACTCTTGGGTAACACTTGTGTAAGCAGTTCACTCACCAATCACAAGGTTGATGCAAGTTGTCCCACCCATTAACGCAACTGCGTTCCCCCACAGTCAGTCTGTGTTTCAGTGGGACAAAGTGAAAACTAGCTTAGCATACATAACTGAGCTATCAAGATGTTTCATCTGTTTTCCTGTTGTCCAGCTGTCCACCCTTCCGTTTGTCTTTGTGTTCGCTCATAAGTCTGTTCGCCTGTCCATTCGTTCAGTCGGCCACATCAGCCTTCCCTGGAGGCACATCCAGCAGTAAAGTGAATAAGAACTTTCCCATTTCAAGATGTTGCCATAACAAAGCTGGATACTACTTTTAGGGGCATCTTCAGCATAACTTGCAGAGCTCATTTCACTCATTTCTTCCTGCTCACGAGTTCAGTTTCACATCTCCTGACCAGAATATAAGGACATATAGATCTGATGGGCATAGGTGAGCAAATTTAAGCTGATGATTTATTGCCTTATAAATAATTGTGACTGTTGATTTATTTGTCCGTTGCATTATTTTATGAAGGTTTAATACCACAACCCTAGAGTGGGCAAATTATTGGCTATGATGTACTAACACAAAATGATGTACTTCACTCCTGAATGTCAACAGTTTCATAATGTGGTATGTACACCAATCAATCACAACATTAAAACCACTGACAGGCGAATAAGTGAATAAGTTGATTTTGTCACAGTGGCACCTGTCAACAGGTGGGATGTATTAGGCAGCAAATGAACAGTCAGTTCTTCAAGTAGATATGTTTGAAGCAGGAAAAATGGGGAAAGATAAGGATGTGAATGACTTTGACAAGGGTTAAAGTGTGAAGTCTAAACTGGATGAGAGGATCTCCCAAAGGTCTTCTGGGGCACTCCAGGTGTGGAGTGGTCCAAAAAAGGACAACTGGTAAATGGACGACATGGAGGCGAGGGTACCCAAGTCTCAGTGATGTACATGAAGAGCAAAGACTAACCTGTCTGGTCTGATGCCACAGAAAAGCTACTGTAGCACAAATTGCTGAAAAGGTTCATGCTGGCTATGATAGAAAGGTGACAGAACACCTGTGGAGTAGAGTGCCTATGCCGGACCGCTGTTCGCTATCAAAAGCACCTACAATGGGCACGTGAACATCAGAACTGGGCCATGGAGCAATGGAAGAAGGTGGCCTGGTCTAATGGTTGACGTTGTCTTTTATATCATGTGGATGGCTGGGTGTGTGTTCATCACTTGCCTTAGGAAGAAATGGCGCCAGCAGAGGCAGTGTGATGCTGTAGGCAGCGTTCTGCTGGGAGTCCTGGCATTCATATGGATGAGTGACAGGTAGCACCTACCTAAACACTGTCACAGACTAAGTGTACCCCTTCATTTCAACACTATTTACTTAATGAAAGTGGCATCTGTGAGATGGGCTGGACAAACCAGTCTGATTCATGGAGGCCTGACCTCGGGAAGGATCTCCTGCTACCAGGTGTCAGATGTCACAGGACACCTTGTGCAGTCTTTAATTTGAACACCTTTAATGTTGTAGCTGATTGGTGTATATTTATTTGCCTCGACTCAAATAATTCAAATATGCCATGTTTACCTTCTCCTGGTTGTGATGCAATATGACAATGTAAAAAACCTACAATCAGCCTGGATAATTGTGATAGTGATCATTTCAAGTATTTGTGATCATCTAATAATTATGACAGGCCTGAGTGTGTCATATCATACAAAAATTTTTGTAAATATTCTTGTAAATATTTTACTTTAAGTTGCTTTGTGAAATAACCTCCAGTACAGTTGCAGGTATCAACAAGTATGTTCTTATTGAAAATAAGAATTGACTGTGAAACGCTAGAGGGCATTGAAGTACATGGAATGTGATTGTACAGAGGCAGAATCTGCAGGTTTCAACCACTAGAGGGAAACATATGCAAGTCACTTAACTGAGGCTCAGCGTGATAACAGTGAATCGGTGCAAATGTTGAAAGTTTCTCATACATGTAGGGTACAACACCTGTGCTGACAATCTGGCAACCCAGCGTTGCCATGCTTAGACTGAGGCTTTCTGGAATGTTCTAGAGTGGATTCTGGGATGGTAGACTTGAGACTAAAACATGTGCTTTGGGTTTATGCAAAAGCCTGGAATAATCCAACAGCGGTAAATGAGAGACAAGTTAATTAGACAGCCATACTATATGCACCAAGGCATTGCTGGGGTTGCTTTTCTGCTGCAAACCCCAAGTAGGGGGAACTGGGGATGGCCGCTGTGTACACTACCTGAATGCCTAGTAGAAATGGGCTGAAATACGTATCATGAGTGGCCTGCATCAAAGCAGATACTGACGAATCTTATGTGGAACAACAAGCAGTGGCTGCAGAAGCCCCCGAGTTTATGAAGATTAGAGAGTGCTGGGCTACGTGCTTTTAGCACACAGACCCCTTCAGATTGACTTACTTCATCTCACGGAGGGGTTTCTCATGGGAATGGACAAAGTGACCACTTGGACAACTACCCACTCTGCTGGGCCAGTTCTGTTGGGTTATTAAGCTAGTTCAGCTGTCCCATGATGACATACCACTAAAGAAAGAACGCTTTAGAGTCTGCATCGTATAGCAGAACTG
>JBBJLS010071312.1:0-11196 GCA_037577275.1 Bryconaethiops microstoma | reverse complement strand
AAAAAAAGTGAATGCCCTGCAGTGGCAAATAGCTTTGGTTATATACTTGAGAGCTGTGACTGTGTAACTGTGTTAAAGGGAACACTTTTGTTAAAAAGCTCCTTATTTGTTTAAAGTGTTTGCAAACTCGATGCTATTGCACTTTTGTTCATATAGCAGTACTTTAAAAATAAAAGTGCACAGTACACTACTTTTGAATTCATTATTGAATTTTGCCTATAACAGTGCGATTAACTGCAGAAAACCATGCGATTAATCGCGATAAAATATTTCAATCATTGCCCAGTTGAACATTTATTGTTGAATAATCGTTGCCCAGTTAAACATTTATAGTTTCATTAATGGTTGAACAACTAATAAATAAAAATATGTCAAGTAAAACAAAAAACTTCAGCTCCTTCCACAGATTTTCTTTAGGATTGAGGTCTGGAGACTGGTTAGGCCACTCCATGACCTTGATCTGCTTCTTCTTTAGCCACTCCTTTGCTACCTTGGCAGTATGTTTTGTGTCATTGTCATGTTGGAAAACCATCCACAACCCATCTTTAGTGTTCTGGCTGAGGGAATGAGGTTCTCGTCCAAGATTTTATGGTGTTTCCACCTCCATGCTTGACTGTGGGGGTGGTGTTCTTCAGGTCCTACTCAGCATTTCTCTTTATCCTAACATGGCGGGTCGAGTTGATGCCAAAGAGCTCAATTTTGGTCTCAGCCGACCACAGCACTTTCTCCCTGGCCTTCTCTGAATCATTTAGATGTTCACTGGCAAATTTAAGATTGGCTGTACGTGTGCCTTCTTGAGCGGGGGGACCTGGCGGGCACTGCAAGATTATAATCATTATGTTGTAGTGTGTTACCAATGGTGTTCTTAGTGACTGTGGTTCCAACTGATTTAGATCATTAACAAGTTACTCCCGTGTAGTTCTGGGCTGATCCCTCACCTTTCTCATGATTGTCCTCAACCCATGAGGCAAGATCCTGCATGGAGCTCCAGACTGAGGGAAACTGATGGTCATTTTATATTTCTTCCATTTCCGAATAATTGCACCAACTGTTGTCACCTTCTCACCAGGCTTCTTGCTGATGGTCTTGTAACCCATTCCAGCCTTGTGCAGGTCTACGATCTTGTCCCTGACGTCCTTTAACAGCTCTTTGGTTTTGCCCATGGTGGTGGAGAGGTTGGAATGGAAGAAAGTGATTCTGTGGACAGGTGTACTTTTTACACATACGTTAAGATCAAGAGTGTCTGTAATTGATAGATTGACTGTAATCTGTGTGCAACATGGGCACACGGCCAGTGTGTAGGGTCCAGAAGTCTGGCTGTGTTGTAGGGGATCAAATACTTATTTCACTCAATGAAATGCAAATCAGTTTATAACTTTTGTGTGAGATGTTTTTTTTTATTTTTGGTTGATGTTCTGTCTCTCTCCATAAAAATGTAACTACCTCATAAATTAAAGACTGTCAGCAAACTTACAAATTCAGCAGGGGATCAAATATTTCCCCAACTGTGTGTGTGTGTGTGTGTGTGTGTGTGTGTGTGTGTGTGTGTGTGTGTGTGTGTGTGTGTGTGTGTGTGTGTGTATACACACAGATATAGAGGGATTGGGGCAACTTTTGGGGATGCGGGGGATCATAGATGATGCCAAGGGGCAGCTTTTAAAAGAGATGAAAGAGATTAGAGCAAAAGGAGTGAACGAGATCAGGGCCCTAAGAGAACATTGGCATTAGATAATGGATCAACCCCTGCTGTACTCCAGAAGTTGTTGTGACTTGTTAAGGAACAGAAGAAACCCAGACTGTACCACAAAGACTGTATGCTGGTGCTGAACTGGCATGTTATCCGCGAGAGGAAGGCAGCAGGCTAAGAGTTACAGGATGCTCCGTTTCCCCATTCAGAGTCTATTCATCAAGAACACTATATGGCCAAAGGTATTTGGACACCCATCCTAACTTCTGAGTGTTTAATCCACAGCCATTGCTACCAGGTGTATCAAATGAAATACAGTCTACAGAGACAAATACTGCCAGTAGAATGAGTCATACTGAAGAAGTCAGTGACTTTAAATGTGTCATAGGATGCCACTTTGCCACAATGGTTTGTAAAATTTCTGTAATGCATGTCGCCACTGGACTCTGGAGATTTGGAAATCCTTGTCATAAAGCGCACTCTGACAGATAACATTAAACATGGGATACAGCACTGAAGGTGCATTTTTTTAATATAAAGGCAGTGTGAACTTTTCACTCTGCCAAGACACTCAGGTCACAGCTCGACTGTCCACAAATGAAACACATGGTAGAGTGTCAGCTCTCCACAAAATCCCTTTTTCAACTCTGATTACTTTAAACACAGTTTCTACAACTGTCTCCATTTGTATTTGAGCATCATAATACGGAGATTCAGCTTACCTTTGCTGTGTTGACCTCAGTTTCTGGTGCACGATGCTGAAGGAAGCTGTTGTGCGTGCATACATGTCATTTTAATGTATGGTTGTAATTAACACATGTAGATTAATAATGGCCACGCTATCAGGTACACTGCATTTCTGCATCCTTTTAATAATCACAGTGATTATCGCTGCCTATTGATAAATGAGTCTGCTCAGCATGCTCAGTTCACTGGTGTGGCTTCTCTTCTTCCTTTGTGGAAACAAATGTACACAGTTAGAAATCTGAGAATTATGACTGTAATTGCAGGAAGGATAATCTGATAATCATGCTTTTGAGCATATACCTATTAATAGAGCAGCACTATAATCTTGCATTGGCTCATAATGAAGATGACACATTAGTGCCTGCCCAAGGCTGATGCCCCACTGAGCTCTCTCCTTGAAGGCAAAGAGAGACTGCACAGCACAGCATGAGACCAACAACGGGTGGAAAGAAAAAGCAGACCTATATATAATTATTGAAGAAACAAAACTTTCAAACAAAATATCCACAATGGCAACTTTCTATGAGAAAAACTTCATTGCATGTTAACGTAACATGACTTGATTACAAGCACCAATAAAAGCACCAATAAAAATATATTTCACAAAAGCACCGCAATATTTTTTTTGTTTTTGGATTTAGGACTATTTTACCATTATCAACATAACATAATTAAAAAGGTGTGTAGATTCAGTGGTCATTTTCTTTAGTAAATAAAATGGCTATATTTGGGTTGTAGACTGTATCCTGTCAAGCACTGTAAAGAATGTATGCTGGCAGTTAACAATTTGATATCAAAGCTTTTGGAATGATTTTGTTTCGGTCTCAAATGAAAACAATATGAATTATGCAGTCATTTTATTTAAATATCAGTGGAAATGATTGGTTTGCACTCAAAGTCAAACCTGACTTTATTTTAACCTGACCTAGCTTGTTTCGATTAATTTCCTTCAGATTTCTTGCTATTTCTTACTCACTGTTTATTTAGTATTTCAAGCTCAAACATTATTTTCAATACTGTTGTCTTAAGCACCCAGAATTACATAAACTGTAGTTAATTATAATCAATGCCACCAAAACTAAAAATAAATGCTGCTTTGCATTAAAACCCAACACACAAGTGTTAATGACATATGTCGCATAATAGATGACATAAATATGTAACTGGACAACTGGACAGTGCAAATAAAAGGTTTTAGAATGACAGCAAAACTTGGAAGATCTACAAAGTTTGGTTTATGTGAATTCATGTAGATCAATAAAATGGAAACTGGTGATTGTAGCGAGGTCATATAATAACTTTTCACTGACTTTTTTCCTTGGTTTTCCTGTTCTGAGTGTCTTTAATGCCATTTAGTAGTCACTCAAATGGATCATTGATTAGTCACTGCTCTTAAGAAGTCCCAGGGCTTCAGCTATCTGGAAATCACTCAACAATGATGGGTTCTGGCATTATCACTTCAATACCATTCACATGAAGCCATTCCAAGACACCAAGCTGCAGTAACTGATCCATACATTTATGTGGGCTTCACATTTTCTTCAGTTATTCTGTGAATGTTTGTTCACACTGGCTGGATGAGGCAAGATGTCGGCATGGAATAAATGATTTGTTTCAGATGATAACCTTTTTTCAGCATGTCGCACCAGATATTGTTAAAAAAGGTTCTGCATAAGGAAATGAATTGCCTTTGAATATTATATACATTTCAACTCTGACAGTGTTTTTAATTAAATTCACCACTAGTCGCTGACCACGCCAAAAACTGAATTTACTTCTTTGTGATAAGAGAGCTAACATCCCAACAGTGACATTTCTGTCGACAAGCTCCTAGAGGCAGGGCCTGCAACCCAATCTTAGGCAGAAACTTAAAGAACTAGAATAAGCAATAATGATTAAAAAAAAATATTTGTAACTAGTGGGATGCCAACTTGTGCGATGAACCAATTTCTAAGCCAGACGATTGAATCTCAGTGGGTGAACATGGGCAAGGGTATCTGCCAACCTCCCAATGCCAGTCGTGTTACGCAGGTTTATCAATCGTCTAATACAGTACTTGCAGTAAACTTTCACATTTGTAACCATGGTGCTAAAAATGTCTGTATTCATTTGAGGAAGGCAGTGTTTTGGTATTGAAAAAACTTTTCCTGGAGCATTTTTATGCTAAGATGAAAAAAGTACCTCAGCATATTACCATTGAATACAGGGGTCCTAACACAGCTGTTAAATCATAAAAACACAACTAAGCCACAGAAAAAGGAAAAGGAAAACTCCCTCACTCATACACCGTGTTACTGTGTTTTCTTCCAGTGTGCGCAACCAAACTAGTTCGCCCACATAGTCCGTAAGTAGGAGGCTAACAGTATAAGCCGAGTGGGAGTGAGTGTCGTAAACTCGAAACGTTGTATGTCGAGACTGTTATAAATCGAGGACCCCCTGTACATCACTTTTTGAATTCTGTTTTCTGCCCACCTTGTGTTCACTTCCCGTTAGATAGCATGTGAAGTAAGAAAATGTACAGTGGATCACAAATGTGAAGAAAAGAACTACGTTGCCATAAACAAAGAAAACATACTCCGCAACTGACACTGTAAATACCCTGTATTCATTTATATACTGTAGTTTTTTCTCATCCTGTTTTTGCTTCTTTTGTGCGTATGTTGTCTTGTCCTGTAAATGCTTGTTCTGTAGCTCTTGTGTTTTTTTACACTCTCTCTTTAGCCCTGTCCTGCCCACAGTTGTGTAGTCTTGTGGCATTCTGTTTTTTGGTCTTTGTGTTGCACCATGGTCCTAGAGGAACGTTTCATTTCATTGTGCACTGTGTCTATGGTTGAAATGACAATAAACACTTAGTTGACTTGAATCCAGCCTTAGGTGAATGGTGTAAATGACAGGAAAGATGGGACTCGGTTACAGTTGAAAAGTAAAATCCAGTGTTACACATCCAGACAGTCCAGCATTTTCAAATCGGTATAATAAAAATTCGTAATCCGAGAACAAGGCAGAGTCAGAGAGGGAAAGACAGAAACATGCAGCAAGGCAAAGGACAAAATCCAGAGTAAGAGAGCAACAAAACATAAAAAACGTAGTGTCAGAAGGTATAAGTCAAAGTAACAAATCAAAGTCAAACAACAAAAGACAAGAAGCAAAGAACGCTCAGCACACCAGGAATCAGCAATACTTTACAAACTCTCATTACATTGTCCAGATCTTTCACAGTTCTAAACACAAAAAGTGCTCGATTGATCTTATCAAATGTCCTAGAGCTCCCCTAGTGGTGAAGAGGGTGAACTGGGGTACCAGACATCACAAAAATCATTCAGGTGCTATACAATGTGCATTGTAATTGGAGGAACACCATACTCTAAGGCCTGGCCTCTGCCTGAATGACTTCTAATGTACACTGTTGTCAAGCCCACACAGTCATGACTGTTGAGAGGAACGAAGAATGTGAAAGGGAAACATGCCCTGCTAATTAATCAGGCTTCAGGTGCTTTTACACCCTTTTGGGGTAGACCATGCAGAGACTGTGACCATCATTCTTTAAAGCCTGTATAAAGTAAACAAAGCCAATGTGTGCAGTTCTCCCCTTTTCTTGAAGGGTGTCAGTCAAAAGCATATATACAAAGGGGCCGAAACTGAATGAAAGAATGATACCAAAGAGCAAGACTTAAAGACCAGTCATCAAAGAAACCTTATTTTGGAACTGCTTAATTCTCAGCATGAATATGAGTAAAATTTCATAATGAAGTCTGCACTTTCACCATTGAAAGGTTATATGGATCTTTGAATTATGTGGCGAACGAAGAATATTCACCTTGTCTGTCATTTCATATTGTAAATAATGAGTACATGAAATTATTATTAATATATATATGTCTAAGAATAAGCTTTAGCTGTGACCTGCGTTTTCCAACATTTTAGATTCAGCCTCAGATTCAGAATTAATGCTGAAGTTGGTGTTGTTCTCTGCAATTGAAGCAAAGAACAGACAAACAATAACCATGACAATACAATTGAACACAAAAAGTAACAAAACAAACTACTATTTTTCCCTTGAATTTAAATGTAGTTCTGGCATTTAGTCGCTGTGAAAGAAGATCAACAAATAGTCTCAGACCAACAAATAGTCTCAGACATATACTGATTTGTTTTGTTGGTTTTGAAATTTTATAGCATATATGGAGCAGAAGGCAGATGTAGCTTTCTTGTCACTTCATTTATTCATTTTCCCATGACGGCAATGACATTTCGCAATCCTGTACTGCTCCGTTTTCATAAAGCGTAATTATTCTTCCCCTTATTGAGGAGTGTACAGAAAAGAGCACACACCAATTTCCTAGAGACAAGAAACATACAGGAGAGCTTTACACAAAAGCACGCGTGAGATAAGGGGCAAAAGGGCACATACTGTTTCATAATTGGTTGTTATCAAAGATCATCACTACCTAGAATTGTAACCTCAGATTAGTTTCATAGGTTGGGTCCCTTTGCACGATCCACCTTCCAACAGAACCCAATTCCAGTTACAGTCTGTGACACCACCAGGCTCCAGGTAATTAACATATTCACAAGTCCTTGATTAACTGAACCATATGCACTGGTGTAAGTAGAGCGTAACATGTTAGCAGGTTGGAACTCTGCTGCAAAGCAGATCTCCCGGAGGGATGTTGGTGAGCACTGCAGTGTCGTCTTTAACACACACACACACTGACCAGCCATAACATTAAAACCACCCACCTAACATTGTGTAGGTCCCCCGTGCCACCAAAACAGCTCTCACCCATTAAGGCATGAACTCCACATACAGTACCTGTAAATCTGTGCTGTGGCATCTAGGATGTTAGCAGAAGATCCTTTAAGTCCTGTAAGCTATAACAAGCCTCCCCTTATTGAAACAAGATAAGGTTGTCAACAGACCTATATATAGGGTAGAGAACTCTTATATCGGATCACACAGTGTATTATACTTTCACCAAACATATACAAACACATACACATACACAGTCCCCCCCACAGACCCACATAGTCGATATGCACAACTCTGAATTGTGCTCAGCAAAGTCCTTTACTTGTCTGTATTGTGCTGGCCCAGGGACCCCCTCGATCTCTCCTCCGGTTTTACCCGGGAAGGGTAGGCTCCAGGATGGCAACCCCGCTCCACAGACCACCGACAAGAAGGCAAAACAGAAGAAAAAGTAAACAGACCTGCTCCACACAGCAGATGGATCACCCATTAAGACCCACACATAAAATGACTGAATCATAAGGGTTACTAACATTAAACACCAGTACTCACATGCAGTGTGAACAAGGCTTGTTCCGCATATAGGTTTTCTGATAGGTTTGGGGATTGTTGCCGCGCGTATCCTAGCCTAGCTTCCCATGCTTCTTATATAGAGCAGTGACGGAAATAGACCCACACCTTAATCCACCACAGCGCCCTGTCTGAGGAGAAGCCCGTAACTGCACCCTGCTGTTATAAAGCAGCATCCACATGAGTGCCAGAGCATCCCAACACTTCCCAGAATATCACACTGCCTCTCCCCACTTGCCTTCTTCTCATAGTGCATCCTGGTGCCATCTCTTACTCAGGTAAGCAACGTGCCTGTCCACCCACATGCTGTAAAAGAAAACATAATTCATCACACCAAGTCACCTCTTCCATTGTTCCATGGTGCAGTGGAAGGTGCATTAGTCAGTGAACAGGGGTCAGCATGAACTGTGTAGCTCTTCTGTGGGATCACCATAAAGTTGGACCAATTTGATTAGATACTGAGCACTGCATTCCAGGAACGCCCCACAAGACCTGTTTCAGGTCAGACCCAGTCATCAAGTCATCACAGTTTGACTCTTGTCAAAGTTGCTCAGATCCTTGCTCAGATTGTTTACTTGCTGCCTAATAGATCCCATCCTTTGCCAGATGTCATTATCACAAGATAATTAATGCTGTTCAATCCACCTGTCAGTGATTTGTTGTGGCTAGTACAGGTTTAATAAAAGCCAGTAATATTTCACTGAGTATTTATAAAGCTACGTGACACATATGTGAACCTTTCAGAACAATTGACATAAACCTACAGAGACATTTATAAACGCCTATTCCAACAAGTTGCTATGAGCTGTGATGTTATACCAACTGTTACGTTATGACAACTGATGGATGTTGGAATGAGCCTTCATAAAAGTTCATGCAGGTTTGTCAGTTTGTCAGTAGTCATTTAAAGAGTACTGTATGTGTCATGTAGCTTTACAAATACTGGTCTGCAGTGAAATGTAACTGAAAAACATTTAAATCTTTACATTATGTGGAGGTTCATTAAACTTTAAAAATGTTATTTTCCTCATATATCATTTATAGTAAAAAAAAAAAAAAAAGAGGTATCATTTGAAAGCTTCTTTAGGACAGGGGTTCTCACTTTTTCTCAGGCAACCCCAAATCTTTAAACGTCAGACAGACAAATATGGGGCTTTTTTAATCATTGCCTGTGGTAATCTAATATCTTGTATCTTCAGCGGCTTTATTTTTAGTGTATAATGCACTATGATCATGTCCACATAATTTGCAATACTTGGTAAATGGAGTACAGTAGTGTAATAGTTCCGACAACACAATCTAAATTTGTTGAGAAGCATTCTGATTAACTGTAGCAACATTTTTTCCCAATAAATGCACTGGTTTCTATGTAACAGTTCATTTTTACGATGCGGTTTACCAGGAGCTTAATAACATTCTACTTATACACACATTAAAACAGAAAATGGACACATTGGATATCATTAGAAGATAATATTTGAGCTGTAGTCTGTTTAATCAGATGGTGAAGACAGATATTTTTTTAGCCTCTGATGAATCATCAGGGAAAGATGTAATTACTGAAAAAAGATTAATTAATGGTGTAAGTGGCTTATGAAGAAAATCAAGGAACTGAATTCTTCTTTTTTTTTTCTTCCTTTTCAATGTAATGTCTTTTCAGTATTCTATCATGACAGAAATCAGATAATAACAGGAGGGAGACAATGCTGTGTATGGTATATTATTATAAACATTATTAAAACATCTTACCTTAATCTGTCAATGTCATTGTAATATAACTAAATATATATATATATATATATATCAGAAAAAATATTGCTTTCTAACCAAACTGAATAACATAAATACACAGAAATGGTCAGAAAATGTAGTTTAAGGCCATTGTAGTCAGTACCATATCTAGACACTAGGGATGTAAAATATCAGTGTATAGCATTGTATCACTGGAGAGAGGGCTTTGTGTTGAATACGCACAGATAGTAAGCATTACATTTAACAGACTTGAGATAATTAAGTCGCACATTGTTAGTGTGTAACCTCAGGGTTTGTGTGGTAGGTTTACAGTTAGCATATTAGCTCATGATCAGCACATTAGCTTGAGGCTAGGAAACTGGCCAGTGATTAGCACGCGAGCTCTGGGCCAGGGCATTACTTCTAGCTTCATGTCCGGTCATCCGCACAATCATCCTTCTCCGTCAGTCATTGGAACTGGAAGAAAACAATTAAACAGTTCAGTGGCTATTACACTGAGATGATATGACATGTTCCTTTATGTGTTTTCTTCCCTAACACCATGCCACATTTGATTTTGCACTCTGTACAGAGCACAACTTTAGTGTTTGTGCCATTATGCTATTCTAAAGATTACAGAAGTAAAAATTATATTCCAAGATAATATTGTAGAGGTATTACCATAAGACAATTTCACTATGATGCTGAAAATGCAGCTGTGTGTCACTAAAGAAGATCATGATCTGAAATGTGTCCCTAAAGCATATTATGATCATCTCATGTGCAGCTGGTGGCCTAGGCATTCCCCCTGCAATCAGAAGGTTGTAGGTTCAATTCCCAGTACTGCTAGTGTCATCACTGAGGTACCCTTGAGCATGATGTCGTCCCAACACCCTGCTCCCCACGTTAGTAGCAGCCCACTACCTCACTTGGTGAATGGGTTAAATACAGAGGCAGAATTTCACACTGTTCACACTGTGTGCTGTGGTGTGTTCACGTGTGACTATAAGGGACCAGTTTATTTTTTTGTTACCCATAAGGGAGCTGTTTGCAGCAGCAGGTCGGAAGTTGTGGCATTGCAGCTCTGCAGTTGGACACTACAGACAAAAAACTGGTTTAAGACCCTTACAAGAGTATTGTGAAGTTGATTTACTTTTTTTGGCCAGTGACACCAAATTTATTACAATGGCTGTAATATAACTGATGAAAACAGCATCATACCTGCAGGAGATCAACTTTCCTCTGATTGCATATTTAACATCGCTACAGATGTTACTGTATACTACGCTCATTCAAGTTACCTTGATGGTAGATCTGGGCCTTACTACAGTTATTATTTCTGATAGTACACAACCTGTAATGTTCTTTTGTTTAAATATAGGCAGATGTTTCTATACAATAAAAATGATACCAACAGTACAGTTGTCATGGTCTATCCCTTCCTTTCTCTCCTTGTCCAGGCACATAGGACAGGCACACTGGCACCAGGTGTATTCAGAATGCTTCATTTTTATTAAACAAAAGACAGCTGAAACTCATCACAAAAACCACAACACTCCATAATAGAAGTTCCTAAACCCCTAACTGAAACACACAATCCCAAACTTAAACAAGAGGCCACCCACCGTCACTGACCCCAGACCTGATAACAGTATAAAATGTACTGAAATATGAATATGGACATGTGTATTAAAAAATAAATAAATTAATTAAT
>JBBJLS010071311.1:0-11197 GCA_037577275.1 Bryconaethiops microstoma | reverse complement strand
TGGTGCTCGAGGTAGGATTCGAACCCACGACCTCTTGGTCCAGAGGCAAGTATCCTACCACTAGGCCACCACCACCCAGGCTTCAGCAGGAACTTTGTGAATGAGCATGTTTACTTCAAGAAACAGTAAATAAACAAGCAATATTTTTGAAGGATGCTTTTCAGTGGGTTCTAAAGTCTTAAAAAATACAAATTTAAAAGTAGTAATAAAACTGTACTCTGAATACTCCCTCTTAAAATGTAATGCAGACTGAATCCAAATACTTTCATGTGTTTGAAGCATGTATTGTCAACACTTGTACCGTATCTCAACGCTGTGTGTCATACTGTTATCTGTAAAAGGACAAATGAGAGGCTTTGAGACGGCAATGTTTTCAGCAATGCGACATATTTTTGCAAGTAAACTAAATGTGTTGTGGCTAATATTTAAAAAGGGACAAATTGTATACATCTGATTTTCTTGTGGCTTTTTAATGGTACTAACACTCCATATAGATAATTTAGCTTTACTAATTGTGCCCAGACAGAAAAGCATTTATTTAGTCTGATAGTTGAGGAAAATGAAGATGCTGTAAATCGGACTCTACATGAATTTGTCACATTCACTGAATTCATGCAAATAAATGTATTTTTCATGCATTATATCTCATCTGTCATCACAATAATACAAAGTGTGTGGGGTCAGCCCTACAAAGGATGAACATCATGTTATACTGAAGGTTTATTTTTGGATTTTTTTTCCCACTTCAGATCCTGGGCCAAACCTATAAAACAGGTAAGAGTACTGGTGATTTCTTACATATGCTGCAGAGACTCTTGCTTAACAGCTGTCTATATTTTAGAGAATGTACCTACATTCTTTACTTTTTTGTATGTTCATGAAGCCTTAAGGGACTGACAGACAGAAATCATCATTTCAAATCTGCTTATCAGTGTGTTGGGTTATACAGAACCAAGGCCATAAAAGCCAGTATTGAGAGACTAAGTTCTAATACTTTTTTAATGCTAATACACTTTCTGACACAGGCTCAGGAGAACCCAGGCAGGACATGGTTTACACCTGCTGGTCCTCAAAATGTCTAAATGGTGGGCCAGAGCAGAATAAATGTTTTCCCTATTCACACCGCAGGAAATAAATGGAGAATTGATGACACACTTGCAAACCTTAAGTCTTAAGTACACACAGAACTTTCTTACCCACCATCTTCACATATCTAGAATCCTGTATTTGTCAAACACATAGCACTGGCCACTCAGATGAAGATGTGGAAGCAGTGGTTCTTCTTCATGCCCTTAAGGAAGGTTTCTATCATTGGGTATCGGCAGCTGGTGGCCGGGTGGTTAGAGGGTTGCCCTTGCGATTAGGAGGATCCCAGGACTACCTCTTTTGGTCCACCGTCAGGATTAGAAAACACTAAAATCTTTCTGTCCACCATCATGGATTGACCAAACTACCAGGAGTATCTACAGATATTTTGAGAAACAGCAGGTGCAGACCACATCCTGCTGGGCGGCTGGGCGTAGGGGACACAGCAAGGTTAATCCTGACATTAACTGGGCTCAGAGGATCTTTGTAAGCCATTCAGAAAGAAGAAAGGAGAGACCAGCAACAGCAGGATCAGACCTAACTCAGACTTTTATTTTGAAGGGTTTGTGTTTTGTAACAGTGAGTGACAGCTGGGGCTTGTTTCAGTGATTGAGTTTGGTTATTGGTGGCGGGTTTTAGTTTCATTATAAAAGAGTTTGTGTTCTGAGTTTCAAGCGTGGGTCAACCATCGTAGTGGCTGGTTTTGAGTTCTCCTGGTTTCCTGTTGGTTTTTTGAAACGTATAGAGTTTTGTTTTGTGGGCCCTCGAACCTCTTTCTTTACTGTGTAAATAAAAGCATCGAAATGGAAATCGGCTCTCCTGTCTGCCACCACTTGGGAGTCAGGGGGAGCCGTGACAATTAGGTAGAAAACTGGGGGAAAAATATGGGGCTACTTATCTGCAAATGGATCTGGGCACAATATAGCAGGACAGTACACCTCATCAGAACAATATACCTCATATATATTATCTCTGGGGCTGGGCAAGTTAACGCGTTATTATCGTGTTAATGCATTACTTACTTAACGTCGAGAATTATTTCATTGTGCATTAACACTGTTTTTTTATTAATTTTATTTGGAAAGTTTGTGGCTTTTCACCTTACTCTAACAAAGATGCTTGTTACTGAACATAGACTGTTTATGCTGCTCTACATCTTGGTATGGAGGGAAAAGTGGGGGGACATGTCCCCCCGCTATAATGGTTCTGACGTCCATGCTCTGGACTCTGAGGGTAACTTGTTTTTCTATAACAAACTAGATCAAACCTGAATGCCCTGCAGTGGCAGATAGCTTTGGTTTTATATTTGATTTGATTACATTAATGTTTAAGTTGAGAATTGGCAGAAGTATTTTAACTGTAACTATGTAACAGTGTTAAAGGGAACACTGCTGTTAAAAAGCTCATTTGTTTAAAGTGTTTGCAAACCAAATGTTATTGCACTTTTGTTCATATAGCAGTACTTTTAAAATAAAAGTGCACAATACACTACGTTTGAATTAATGATTGTATTTTGCATATAACGATGTGATTAATCGTGATTAATCGCAGAAAATCATGTGAATAATTGCAATTAAAAAATTTAATCACTGCATTAATAATCATAATATGCCTTATACATATACATACCTCATATATATAACCTTATATATTGCACTGTATATTACTACACAGAACAGTATAGGCACTGAATCTGAGGAGAGGGTGAACAATTCAGCAACATAGCAGAACAAAAATTACTTAAGTCTGGATTCTAAATAAGAAGTAGGGCCATACTTAGAGAGCTTTTTGTACCAAGTGCATAGACAGACATTTATAAATGAACTATGATTTTGAATAGAGATGAATAGGGATTTAAATGAAACAGACTCTATAAATGAAATGAGACTCTTTGTCTGACATTTTTATGCATTCCAGAAACTGCAAATCAAGCCACCAAGACCACTCAGAACGGATCTGGGAAATGTAATATATTTGCTTCAAACACACGATGGCGCCACAACCTCAATAACAAAGATCTAATCCTTCGGCTGAACTGCTGTCAGGCATGTGGTTGTCGGTACTTGGGCACCTGTTAAGATTATTTAGTGCCAGTCTTAGATTCTTCTGTTACAGATCCCATTATAGTTAATGTTTCAGTACAGTGTGGTAGAGAGAAGCTCTACACTGCCTGTCCAGACATCCTGCTTTCTTCAGAAGTTTAAATTAACAGTTCAAAACGGCTGTGGGATGATCATTTGTGAATATTTAGCTTCCAGACTGTTCACACACGTTCATTCCTTGGTACACTACAGTTGGTACCACTTCAGAATAAGACAACCTTTATAACAGGGTACATAGATGTGTTTAATGTTAATAATTAGGTGACAAACCCCTTAAAATCATGAATAAGCAGTTGTGGCATAAATTAAAAGGGCAGCCTGTAAAGTTGAAGTGCTGATGAGTGCTGATGAGACAACAGATGTATGGCTTGTGAATATATATATATATATATATATATATACATATATATACAGTACTATACTAACTTTGTTAGTAATGATTCATATGTAGATCACTGTGTGGCTTAACAAACAAAAAACAAGTAACTGTTTTATATAGATCTGTATTTATGTATGTATTTGTGCGTGTCTGTTTGTGTGTGTATGTGTTTACTTGAGGAGAGTTCTTTGTGTAATTATGAGCAGCAGTAAAATAAATATCCCTGTACATTTTTTGAAAGGACCCATATCATGAAAAGCCACACTTAATGCTGTGTGCAAGAGCTCGATGTTGAGTGTAAACATTTTTAAAGATATATTGCTCACTCTCCTGTCTATACAGTGTGGAAACTACAGTGCAAAAATAACAAAAAAAAAGGAAAGAAATTCTTTCATGAAAATCAATACAATAACACAAATCCACCTACTCAGTCGATGGCAGTTCAGCCTTGTCCAACTGCAAAGAGTATTATGGACCGGCCAGCGTTTTTGAATGACACACAAAACAGGGTAGCCAATCAGAGCAGTGGTCATTTACATATATCAGTCTAAATGGCACAGTAACAAAAACTGTTTAAATCTACGGGATACAGAAGGTTCAACTTTCTACAGGAGTGTTATTCTGTTCTATTGTTTGGTACATCTGGCCGTCTTTTATAGTGCTTAACGCTGCCCTGTGAGGCCGACAGGGACCAAACAGGAGCTGCACTTTCAGCTGTGTTGAGGCTGAGCTGTTTGGAGAACCACAGGTCCCTTACGGCATCTAAACACACCTCGTCCCCTCCTGTTCCAGCCTCGGGCCAAAACCACCACTGAGTGCTAAACAGGCTCTCTGGAGATGGTCCTTGTAATCAACTGTGTTTTTATTCTGCTGGCTCTGGGAATTGTGACCAGCCTGCTGATTTAATAAGACACGCCACTGGAGGGACTGAGCTGTGAACTCATAATTTAAGCAGTGAAATTCGACTGCAAAACAGAGAATCAGGATTTAGCATAATGAGCTACATGAATATGCATCAACCAAAAAGAAAGCACTGAGAAATCAAAAGTTAATTTGGTACCACTTTACAATAAGACTACCCTTATAACGTGTTAACAAATACCTGATGAAGTTTAACATTCTGTTTAAGAAAGGGACCAGATAAGCTCAGCAACTGCGAGATCTGAAATCTTACCAAATAGTTAGCCCGCATCAAACTGTTATAACTGTTTACTCCTTACTCAGTCCTGGGATTCAAACCCATTACCTTCTGATCGCAGGGACAGCTCCCTGAGCACCAGGCCACCAGCTGCCCCAAAATAAGGAACGCTTCACGATTTTGTATGTCATCTTTGCGCAGGGGCCATGCTAATCTTCTCCGTATCGTTCAAATTTTAGTATATGTGCTGCTGTAGCATTTAGGTAGGTATTGAGATCTGTGGCTCCTTAAATTAGTATATAGTAACACAATTGCTGTAATGATCTAACAAATCAAATTATCTAATCAAATTTCTTACCATTGTTCTTCTTGCACCCTAAAGTGATTTAGGAAAGTGGTCCGAAAGGTACTGGTTTCAGTAATGCTGTAATGCTGACACCTAAGACCTCAGGTATGAGATCTCAGTGCAGCTGATTGGAGCTGACAGGAGCGGCTGCACAGGGAGCAGTAATTACAATCACTTCTTTTCAGGTTCCTGCAGCAAAGGTCTCCACACACACACACACACACACACACACACCACACAAAAGACCGGTTTGTCTGATCACTCTGTTTCTAAGCTTAGAAAGACAAAGTAGAAGAGATAATGTAGAACATACAGGTGTAATGCTGTCTTCAAGTGCTTTGTCGTAAGATTCGACTTCCCAGTTTGGAAATCGTAATTGTAACTTGTCATTCTTGTAAGTGCTTAACCTGGAAATTCACTGGAATGAGGACATGGTCTTTGGAAAAAAATGGACAACCTGTCAAAAACGTTGTAGTCTACACCGACTAAGTGGCTAGTCAGTTAACCAAGCGGCTACAAATGACAATTATTTTTAATAAAATAAGCGTGAATGCCAGCAATTACATTAACTTATCTCTGGTAACTTTCTATTCATGACACAGACTCGGTTCAAGCATGTCATTTAACATACAATACAATAGTAAAAAGTGAATGAAATGAAATGAAATTAGAAATGGTCATCGTACCTTCTACTGATGTTTTGCCCTACGTCATGTGTAGACATCATAACTCGGCAACCTGGGTGTCATTGAATTTCTGATAATTACGACTTGATTTGACCATTCATGTGCTTGGAACTCATAGTTACAATATTTCTGAGTGCCCTTGAAGGTAGCATAATGAAGATCGTTCTGTGGAGCTCTTTTATAATTTCTGCACAGTTCCATAGAACATTTTTATACATTTTAAAGTAAAGTGGCCAATTATAGACACAAATTATAGTCACACCTGAACACACCACAGCACACAGTGTGAACAATGTGAAATTCACCATAACATCTCTGGGCTTCGTGGCTTGCTGAAGTCATAAGCTCTAAAATAATAGTCTGCTGCGTTTTACATCCTGTTGGGGAGCCTGGTTAATCAGAGTAGCCCTGAGTGGGGAACTCATTGACCTGAACCTGTAAAGTCTATGAAGCCATTCAGAAAAGGAGGAACAGTTAGGACTAATGTGGGCTTTGCTGTTTGGACAAAACTGCGTCAACATGTGGCTGCAGAATGTGGACATAATGGTCCATTCAATTCATTTTAGAAGGTCTTTGTTGGTGTACATAAGTGAATAAGCACACAAAGCCTGCACTTAATATAGGAAAGTTGATTATTAACCATATAAAATTCCAAATTATCATACTGCAGACACTGTCTAAACTGAAAACTGTCCATGAACTGAAAAAGAAAAAGATATAACGAAAATAAAACAGCTTTTTAAAATCTCAGGATGTCACAATATTATGAGAGCAGACAGAAGATGGTTCATGTTTAGTTTATTCATGCTTCATATTTGCCACATGTGAAAGGTATACTGTATAAGCATCACCCTGTGTCATGTAACTTATTGTAACAATCTTTATGGAAATGTTGGGCCAATGTTAAATCAAATGAATCAAACGAAATGAAGCTCAGGGCCTTATTTTGAAATAGTTAGCCATTTTTTAAAGACTTTACCCATGATAGACCTGGATCCAAAACCAGGCAAACGGGACTTTGCCGAAGCCCTTTGTCTGCAGAAGCAAGATTCAAGATTCAAGATTCAAGATTTTTATTAGCCATTTGCGCATAGGACCAACAGTCCATGCACATTGGAATTCTTGTGCAAAGCTCTCCGAGTCAAGTTACATTTTTGAGAGGTAGAAAAGACAAAAAATAATAATAATAGCAGGAGTTGAATCTACATTTCAGTCTTAAAAATACCATAGAAGAACCATTTTAGTTCCCTAAAGAATCATTTTTGAAAACCAGATGTGTATCCACATTATGTGAAAGGTCTTTACCAACCTATCAACCTTACCATAGGGTCTTGCTAAAACTTTTACATTAACTTTAAAATGTTTCTTTACATCTCATTTACCAAGGTTCTTAAGACCCATCCATCAAAAAGATCTTCAGAGAACCAAAACTGTCCTTCTATGGCATCTTGCAAACAACTCTTTCTGGCACACGTATTTTTTTAGATCATATGTCAGATTTAATCAAATTCTTTAAAAAATCATGTGAAATGTTATCAAGGCAGAAATGCAAATTATTAATCTTATCCATATCTTCTTGTCTTATCTTATCATAAAAAATGATTTACATGATAATCGTGCACAATTTAAAACATCCTTCTATAGAACATCTTCATGTTGCATGCTCACATATCTTGGGGTCAGATTGCCAACACCCAGATCTGCTGGAGATCCTGTAGTCTTTAAGCTGCTGCTTGCTCTTTTTTCTTCTTGCAGAAGAACATCTCTAACAAGCCCTGAGGTAGGAAGGGCACCTTCTCTAGACGGGACAGGTAGACGAGTGGCTGGATGCTACTGCTGATGTTCAAGAAGGCAAAACCCGCAGGCTGAACATAGCAGGTGAAGGCCATTGGAGAGTAGTGGTCCTGGAAGGGGAACAGTGCCACCAGGGGCAGGTAGTTACACACAATAATGGCCAGAAGGGACAGCACCATTTTGAAGGCCTTCTTCTTCATAGGGTGCATCTCGTCTTTGCCTGCGCCCCTCGAGCGCTTCAGTGCCCAAAGAATGGACAAATTGCACACAATCATCCAAGCAAATGTGGCCAAAATCTCACCTGTAAAAACCTTCTCAAAGTTGGGGAGACCTCCAACAGTTTTAGCTGAGGCGTAAGCGAAGGTGAGGCATAGGACGAAAATGGACAGGCCGATCCTGTACTTGTTGGCTTTCAGTTGTCCAAAGGCTATTGGGAAGAGCACAGCCACAAAGCGATCCAGACAAATGCAGGAAAGGAAGAGAGGCCCGCTGGTGTCCTTCACACCATATGAGAACTTCAGGGCCATCCAGCCTTTCATGCTCTGCCAGTGATAGAAGTTTAGGAAACTTATTGGGACCATGAGTCCAAAGTAGGCGTCCATGAAGGCCAGGCAGCCCAGGAAGATGTCGGACGTACTAGGCTCGTTCCTGTTGCGGATCAGGATGAGGATGACCAAGATGTTGGCCGGCAGTCCTATGACGATGTTAAAGCTTTGCACTACCAGATCGAACAGGATGCCCTCCACCATGTTTTCGCAGCCATCAAACACACTGAAGGGCTTATGAGTAGCATTGGGCAGCTCCAGGGTGACGTTAGAATAGGGTGGAGTAGGGTCGAGGGTGCTGTCTGCTCTGGATTGGAGCACACTGAAGCGGTGTTGGTCCCACATTGCTTCAGTTTAGTTCTTGTTTAATGAGGTTCTGGTGGACAAAACAGAAGTGATTGCAGTATGTATTAGTAATTATTATCTAATATAGTGTTTTCTAAACCTGGTCCTGTAGGCCCCCTTGTGCTGCACATTGTAGCACATTTTCACAGCTCCTAAACATCCACTTCAACCCAGGAAAGGCATTTTAATTACCTGAATAGATGGATGTGGTGTGTTGGGAGCGTGGAGAACTCTAAAATGTGCAGAGCAGGGGGGCTCCGGGACCAGGGTTGGGAACCACTGGTCTAACAGAAACATCCATAATTGAAGAGCAAATTTCCAAAACTCACTCAGTCCATTTTTTGTGATTTTTTTGGGTAACACTACTATTGACATATTTTTACATGACCTCTTTATGTGCAATAGTATAACCAACCAAAACACACTCAATCCTTGCATAATACACAGTACAAGATTAGGAGAATTTCCAAAGCTCACTCAGTCCACTTGCACAGTCGATTGTTTACAATTTTTGTAAATTGTTTACAATTTTTATGCAGTTAGCTGTCATTGACTCTATGCTGTGTCATGTAGTAGGATATAAATATTAAACTTGTACATAATTGTATACATTTTTTAAAACAAATTTGCCCATACTAAAATGTGTAGGAATTGTACTTTAGAAACAGGCATTGAAAAATGACAACTGTAAAATTTCAATTAAAAAAAAAGATTTCCTGTAAGAATTGCTTTCCAATAGGTAAAACAAGTAAAACGTAATTTTTCGGGGGAAAAAAATGCTTTTGGACTGAGTGAGTTTTGGAAATTTGCTCTTCAATTTGGTTCCTACCAGTTAGGATCACCACAACACTTTGTAGTTTTCCCACATCTACTAGTCCAATAACTCTGAAACAGACTACAATAACAACACATACAATCATATGTAAACTAATTCAGTTCTGTGTTTTTCACCTCCATTGCCAGCACAAAACTAGATCTATATTTTTTGTGGGTTTGTGGTTTTAGGTACCTGGTTTTAAAGATTATGTATTAAATAGACAGATAACCTTTATTGTCCACCTTGGTGGAAATGTGTCTTTGCTGACCAACATACCACAGAGCAGACCTCACAAACATGATATGTACACAAATACACACAACAGAAATAACAATAACATCACAATAACAACACCACCACCACCACCAATAATGACACCAACAACACCCAGTCCTTATCACAGCTGGGCGCTTTCATTCAGGGCCGCTATGGCCGAGGGCACGTATCTCCTTCCATAGCGTACCCGTTTCCATGACAGTGCGCAGTATCTGCATCTGGATGGGAGGAGTAGTCTTTCTCTCATATTTTCAGTGTAAGATTGAGATAATTCTTTTTTTACCCTATTTTTACCAATGGTACCTATAGTTATCAAGCTGCCTGTATGAAATGGATGTTTTCTCAAGTGTTAACAATTTGGACAGTACAATAACAAAAAGTTTTTACTTCAGTTGAAAAAGTTTTTTTTTTTCATATTTTACAAGATCTATCTTATTTACAATAAAGATACATTGGGTAAGAAGGCCTCACCATTAGAGCTTTTCACTACAAAGATAATTCTATTTCATGTTCTCTGAAGTGCTACGTCTAATTTGATACTCTCAGACATGGTGAACACCTATTAGGCAGACTAATTGTTTTCGCTTAGTGAAGTGTCATTTTGCCCAGAACAAGCTGAGCCAGATGTCAGATAATAGAATAGTCAAGTGCTCACACACCCGAGAAGCTGTTTGTGGTTCACAACGTCACGTTCTGCTGTCAGAAAAATAAATCGGAGACTACAAACAGCTGAGAGTGTCTTGAGACTGGAGTGTCGCCCTCTCGGGGCTGTTATTCTGTTATCCTGCAAGCTTGTGTCACGTCCCACCGAGCCATGGGGGAACAGACTGCATAAACAACAAGAGAACAAACACACATGCACATGTATGGACCGGGACCATCACAGAAGAATCTTAGCCCAGCTCCTAAAAAACGAATATACTGGTAAACTTCACCATCTACATCCCACACCAGAGTGTAATTTGAAAGGGGGCTTTGAGAACAAGACCCTTACTCACTGCATCAAAAGCACAGGATCCTTACTCACTGACATTGCTCTAAAATGAAGACTTTGAGGAGAGGTCAGGAACCAAACCTGTGGCATTCGAAGCAGAGCATACAATATCACCTATGTTATTTTAGAATATTTTTATATTAAAATGATACATTTTAGAAATTCTAAATGAAAAAGTTTTTCGACAGTTACGCAGAAGGATCCAAAACAAAGTATAATATCTATCAATGTTTAATTTGTTTAATCTCCCAAAAAAGCTACTCCAAAAGTTCTCATTAACTGTAAGAGATACACACGCACATACGCAACTACCCATACACACATCAGTTGCCTTTCTCATGTGGCCTCAAAATGACTAAAAGATAGATTTCTGAGGAGATGTGATCTCCTCACATAGGAAAGAGGCAAGCCAGCAGACCAGGCAAAGTATCCCCATCAGTGACACATTTAAGTGTGACAAACGTGGAAAAAAATCTCATTTTTTCCCATGTTTGTCACACTTAAATGTGTCAGATCATCAAACAAATTTAAAGGTTTTTAAGTGAAGGATTTTATTATTAAGGGAGAAAAAAAATACAACCCTACATGGCCCTGTGTGACAAAGTGATTGCTTCCCCTGTTAAAACATGACTTAACAGTGGTTCATCACACCTGAGTTCAATATCTCTAGCCACACCCAGGCCTGATTA
>JBBJLS010071310.1:0-11197 GCA_037577275.1 Bryconaethiops microstoma | reverse complement strand
GCAGCCAGGAACACGGCGCCCGGGGAGCAGAGTGTGGGGACGGTACCTTGCTCAGGGTACCTCAGAGGTGCCACTAGTAGTCTTGGGAATCGAACCCACAACTTCTTGATCGCAGGGCAAACGCCCTAACCACTAGGCCACCATCTGCCCCAGTAACTACCACAAATTATTCAGCATTAGCATTAATTATTTTTTAACTACTATGAATTATTAGTGACTACTATAAATGATTCAATACAACTATTAAAACAATCAGTCTCCACTATGAAATATTCAATGACTTCTATGAATGCAAGAGTTATTAATTATTCAATTTCTACTATGAATTATTCAATAACCATTGGGAAGTATTAAAAGCTATTAATTATTCAGGACATAGTAATAAATATTCAGGATCTACTACAAAGGACCAAGAAACAACCATTAATTATTCAAGAACTTCTATTCCTTACTCAGTATCTACTATTAATTATTTTGTAACTATCTACTGTTAATTATTCAGTGTCAACATAACGTTTTTTAATTATTCAGTAACAGCAGTTACTTGTTCAAGATAATATATTAGGAAACTACTATGAATGAATCAATAAAATCTACACATTATTCAGGACCTAATATGAATTATTTAGTATCTACTATAAATCGTTCCGCAGCAACTACAATTATTAAGCAAAGTTTATGAATTATTCAACAATGTCTATTAAATATTCAGCAGTAGCAAGGAATTATACAGAATCTGATATAAATTATTCAGTCACTGCTGTGAATGATTTCGTGCTTGCTATACATTATTCAGGACCTACTACACATTATTCACTCTCTACTGTAAATTCTTTTGCTGTTGCTGTAAATGATTCAGTATCTACTGTGTTCTGCATTAGGTTTCTACTACATATGTACTAAGTTCAGTAGTTTCAAAAGTAAAGAAGTATGTGTTCACATACACACACACACACACACACACACACACACACACACACACATACACACACGACCCTTAAGATTAAATGGGTTAAAATTAGCTGTTTGCTTTCCTGTCGTTTCCCCAGAGGCACGTTTTTTCCCTTAAAAAACCCACAAACTACAAACAGACCCCTTATTTATTTTACAGGCATCCCCAGAAACGAAAAAAAGGCATCCACACTGCCCCTAAAAATACCAGAACATAAAATTATCTGGCTTCAAAAGCTGGTTCTTATACAAAGAGGCCTGTATTTCAGTGGTATCCTGAGGCAGATCGAGGACCACGTATTTATTAGCGGGGCAGTTGGACAACATTCTGTTCTTTACTATCACTGTCCATTTAATGAGAAAGTCATATATTGCAGTTCCCTTCACTGACCACTTTATGACCACCAGCTACATTATAGGTCCACTGTATAGGTCCGTCTGTAGCTGCACAACTCATCATCCCCCTCCACCCCAGTAATCACTGGTCAGTTTCCGACCACATTTGAACTTCATTCTCGATGTAAATTCTATTAGAACTTCAACATCGATGTTCCACAGCTTTTCTCGGAGGGACCCTGACCAGGCGGGGGTCTGATGAAAAGAATGTAAAAATGAATTGGTGTAGACACCATAATCTGGTGGCCTTTTCGAAGCTGATAAGAAGACACAACAAGGTCTTTCTAGGTTAATTAAATAAGTGAAACACCAAAGAGCCCCTTCACTGGGACCACCTACTTTGTATCTAAATTTACTGTCCATTTCAGCAGCTCTACTGACCCTAGAGGTGCTGACCATTGTTCAAGGTTCATGCGTGCACATGTACATGAGACGTTTCTCTGTGTGCCACAGAGCAGCATATAGCAACATTCAACAATGTGCGAGTTACAACAGTGACAAGACAATAGATAAACTATTCAGCAATTTAACAATATAGTGTGAACGGGATGTAAACCTTTCATTCATGTACACACACACACACACACACACACACACACACACACACACACACACACACACACACACACACAAACATACAAACACGCTCACACATACACAAACATCCAAAACACACACACATAGACACATACACAAACGCATACACAAGACACATACACATGTGGTCACACACACACACACACACACACACACACACACACACACACATACAAATACCCACATATACACACATGTACATACACACAAGAGGCAATTAGCAGCAATGAACAACATGCAAGGAATGACAGAAACAATTCAATAAACAGACAGTACTGCAATGCAACAATATAGTGTGAATGGAATGTCAGCCTTCCAGAGTGACTAGCATTGCACCAAAAATATGATGTTGCAGAAGAGGCAGTTAGAAGAACTAAGTGCAATGTGTGACAGTGACAACATAATGAATAGACAATACATCAATGTAACAGTATAATGCGAATGGAATGTAAACCTTCCAGAATTACTAGTATTGCACCATAAGTGTAATATTACACAAGAGGCAGTTGAACCACAGTGACACTGAGCCACATCGAGTGAGTGTAAACTGTAAGCTTAACAAATTCGTAAATGTACTACTTGTGGGACTAATAAAGATTTATTTTATCTTCTGTTATCTTATCTTATTAAATAACAGGGCATACATGTGCCTGTTGCGGCAGTAACCAGTAGGTAAATGTGCAATTGAAAGTCTTGAATGTAATATGAGATGTTTACAAAGCAAAGTGAAGCAGAAGACTGGAATGATATTAGGACAGGCAGGGACCAGACATTCATGTGCATTCAGAGACCATTGATGAATAGACCTGGGTGGGGGCTTACAGATTGTAATCCATCTGTATCACTGCATATGTTACACTCCCACCCCCACCCGATTCATCAGTGTTCAGGACCCCCACAGGAACACTAGTAAGCAGGTATTATTTGGTTGGTGGATCATTCTAAGTCCAGCAGTGACACTGTCATTGTAGTGTGTTTGTCTGTGTGTGTGTATGTGTGTGTGAGTTGCAGTCCTGCTGGTCCCTCTGTGCCTCTGCTGGGCCAGGAATAGACCACCAACCAACAATATCCAACCAACGGTGTCCTGTGGCCAGAAACTGATCTCTGCTGAACGACAAGAGGACGACCAACATAAACCATGCAGCTTCACCTGAACCATCATCCACAAATTAATATCTGCGATGTGGACCAACAGATTAGATGTGTCTAAAATTTTTTAAAAGAACTTGAACACTTATAAACACTGTATAGAGAACAACTCCTAACCACTATTTGTGTTACTAGCAAATTACTTAACTGTATGTTATTTATCTATAGTATTACACCCCCCGCATTAGGGTATATAGCATAGTGTGTTTTCTACAGAGTTTTTTATTTGATTTTGGTTATATTTTATATTTTATATTGTTCTTGTCAATATAACGCATTTATACTGCACTGCACTTTATGCACTGCAACTGCACTTTATGTACACTCTGCTGTGTTCATTTCTGTAGTCCTGTATTTTCTGTATATAAGATCTAGATTGTTTGTTATATTGTATTGTTGATTTAAACACTTTGCGTATGTGCGTGTGTGTATGTGTATACACATATATACACATACATATCTCCATACATATATTCAGATTAATAGTATAAACATATGTTAAAATAATACTTATATACATTGTTACCACTTATCCTTATATTTATAAATATAAATCCAAATTACGGATTCACACTGTAGATTGCATATTATTTATTATATCGCTCAGTATATTGTTCATCGTGTCGTTCATATATTGTTGTGTTTTTTAATACTGTTGTGTTTGAGAGACACCATCGACCGGAACCAGATTCCTTGTATGTGTCACTCACATACTTGGCCAATAAACACATTTCTGATTCTGATTATTTAAGGATAGAAAATCTGAATTAGAAGGTAACTCCGGCCTCATTATTTTCAACAACACGGGACCCCCCAAGTTCAATTTGATCACTCTTACAGGGGGTCCATTTACCTTGTGGGAGGTCCGGGACAACTCTCGGCCCCCTCAATTAGAAACCCTGACTGTTAAATCACAGAAGGGAACGGTTCTCCTGAGTGATCTCACTGGTGAACACAAGGTGATGCTGTGGGACTTTCTGCTGTGCTGTGTGTGCGCGCGTGTGTGTGTGTGTATGTGTGTGTGTGTGTGTGTGTGTGTGTGTGCGTACGCGCGCCTGCTGTTGTTCAGCTCCTGTCCACATCAGTGTGTTATTCTGTGTGGTGGTGACAGCACTGTCAGCCTGATGTGGCGCCTGTAGGGACAAGAGAAGAAGAGCGGGGTCTAACTGCTATTCACAGGACAGGACAGGATTACACACACACACACACACACACACGAATCAGGGCAATCAGGCAAACAGACAAACACAAACATTGTAACAAACCCACAGACACACACACAGCCCTGACACACATACATACTCATTTATCATTTACGGCATTTATCAGACGCTTTTAACCAAAGCGACTTCCATTCCCTAACTACAGGGGACAGTCTCCCTGGAGCAACTGGGGGTTAAGGGTCTTGCTCAGGAACCCAGTGGTGGTGTGCTGGAGGTCACGAACCCATGACCTCTTGGTCCAGAGGCAAGTATCCTACCACTAGGTAACATACTCGTTACAGCAAACACACACATGTTGGTATTGCTATCCTTGTGACATTCCATTGTTTTGTGTTATCCAGTGTGACAGGTATGCTACACTTAATACTGACTCTGACCTTAGTCAAACGACTATTATTTGTCTTTCAGTGTTTCCTAAAAGTTTGAATTTGGGGTGAAAAACAGCACGTTTCATTGCAAGGACCGAGAAAAATGTACCCACTACTACATATTTTCCAGTATTCTTATCAATATGAGGACCTAACAAGGTTTTTATTAGGTCGTCACAAAGAGAGGAAAAGACACTGTACTATACCTTCTGTTTTGCTTAATATGAAGGCCTGTGACATCCAGCTCTGCCTCCCCACAGCCTGGGGTCTGTACTGGTTGGGACAGGAATCTTTGATTATCTGAGACCCTCTGAAAGCCACAGTAAAATATAATAAATGCACACAAACTTAAACATGACATTTTATTTATAATGTGATTCAGAGACAGCCAAACGGTCAGTGTTGTTACATGATTTTAATATGTCATAAGAAGTCTACATTTATGCAATTCACATCACTGTAACAATGCTAATTTTTGTTAGTGTTTTATATACAGTAACCCCCCACTTTTCATGGGGGTTCCATTCCAAGAGCACCCGCGTATAGTGAAAAACTGCGTTGTTGTGGTTAAAAAATGCCTAAAAAGGCCTGTTCTTATAGTGTAAACCCTAAATATGCTGCCAAATATGCTCCTAAAACACATTCATTTAATTTAAAACTCATTAGTCTTAAAGAAAACCTATATTTGTACTGTGCAGTTTACACTGAATTCCTGCAGTGCTAGAATGTAAATACCAATGTTACCCCTGTATAGACTGTACAGTAATTCATGCACAGGCGTTTTCTTTGGTATGCACTGTCGTTTTTTTTTTGTTATAAGCAGGGTAAACACAGTAATAAATTAATTTAATAAACAGTAATAAAAATATAGGGCTTTAAGAAGAACAAAATGAAAAACACAAGAACACTCGAGACGCTCCACGGGGGAATTTCTGGACTGCAGCGTCACAGGACAGCAGCCAATCAGCAGCAAGGTGAAAAAAAATAACGTTCTCGGATTGGCTTCTTTCAAACCTCCCACCTCTGAGTACAGCTGACTCGTGCGCCACGCCCCTTTGTCCTCGTGCTGGTTGTTTATGTTTGGGGCAGCGCTGAGAAGCGGAGGTTCATTCCGTTCAGGTGTCTGATTGCCTTGGTAACCGCTGTATGGCGCACAAGAGGCGGAGGTTAAAAAATCTGCGATGGACTGAAACCGTGACTGCTGATCTGCGTGAAAGTGGGGGGTTACTGTATATAAATATATATATATATACATACACACACACACACACATATATATATATATATATATACACATATATATATATATATATAATATATATATATATGTGTATATATATGTGTGTGTGTGTGTGTGTGTGTGTGTATATATATTAAAAAATGTAATCTAATTACAAGCTCTCTAACTAATTAATCTAAATTAATCACACACATTTTTTGCTGTAATAGTGTTTACAGCAAAACTCGGCATCCTGCGTGTTTGACTCATACAAATTGCTGGCTGGATAAGTGAGTGGGGGAATGAAACTAATGATTTTTTAAAGGGGGGGGGGACACATCTCCCCCTAATATAATGGTTCCGGTGCCCATTTATACAAGGCATCTCAAGCCACAATTATAACCTCGAAGCAACAATAGAACAACACACCTTCATACGATTTCTCCAATACCGTAAGTGACCATTTTGTCAGAGAGTTAGTTGGTGGGTCACAGGTAGACGTGCTCAGTTTAGGTCTGAGTGCCTGGTCCAGTGTGGCGGGCCACTGGTGCTGGGATCGAGCTGTGCTGGCCCGGACTGCTGGGTTAGCTACTAAATGCTTTGAGTTGAGGTGATATTTTAGATCTGACATATTCTGACATGGGTGCCAGAACCCCCACAACACACACATTCACTTAAAAAAAGCACTATGTGTGTATGTATGTGTGTGTGTGTGTGTGTGTGTGTGTGTGTGTGTGTGTGTAATGCCCAGCCGTCACAGTTATAGTGGCTAAGATTTTCTTATTTTAGATGCACTAACAGAAATATAGTTTTTTAAAATTATTTTTCAGCTTCTAAAATCAATTGGGAAACATAATTGTTTATATTCTTAATTATATGATCTCATAATGTCTCATCTATTCCAAAAATGAGTCTGTTCCTTAAATTCCTCATCAGTAAACCACACAAAAACAAAACCCGCCAAACACCTACACTCGTATAAGCACTTGTTGTGTCTAAGCTGGTTAAGTGGGTTTGACAGCACTTTATTAGCTCTGAGCTCCTTCAGTAGTCTAGTGGCTCTCTTAAAGGCAGTGGAATCTCAGTGGAGGCTTTCAAATGAACTGTGGAAAATATGAGACTCTTTAAACTGCGCTGACTTCCATCTCTGATGATTACAAGAGATCTCTAATAATTCTTTATTAGCTTGACCAATCTAGGTTAGTTATGCTCTTATCTAAGTGTTCTTGGCATAGCTTTTTGGTAATTAAAGAGGAATTCTACAGTTTTTTCCTTAAATGTGTTGTTTGAGAGGATTTACTACCTGGATTTATTTTCCATGGTGGAGAATGGAACCAGACATCACATCAAACAACACAAATAGTTTTTTTATTCACTAATGACTCCCAGGGAAGCCCAATGAGTGTTTATATGCTGATGGCGGTAAAGTAGTGGTGAATACATTTGCCTCACAACACCCTGAATGTACCTCTTCACTGTGAATGTGGTTTAAAAAATGCAGTAATATATTAAGGGCAAAAGCAAATTTTAAAACAATCATAAAACAAATGTCTCAGACATCAGGCAGAGTATTCATAACCATTTCATGTAATAGCTTTCTGTATGGGATCTTTTAGGTTCTTCAGACGTTTGGTTCCATTCACCATCACATTCGACAATTCTCACTCTTACTTTGTTAGTGATCAAATTCTGCAGAAATCCAAAAATATCTATAGAATTCCCCAATTGATATAGAGAACAATGATAACAGAGGTCTTTATGGCATCAGCATCAAGTTAGCAAAGACAATAACTAAGACATGAAAGCCTACATTTTCACACGCTTACCTCAAACTTTGTTAAACTGTTGAGTAATCTCAAACAAACTTGCTTATGCTGTATCTGACATTGTATTTCAGTTCTTTATGAAGACGGGCAAAAATATAGACAGAATTCCAACTGCTGATTTTTTGCTATGCATCAGTAAATCATACAGTGTCAGTGACCACAAATTTGGCAAATTTGTTTGAGCTAGCTTAATGCAAGTGTTTGATGATTTAGGCATGTTTGAACGATGCCATATACATAGCTTAAAGCCATGTTAGCCACATTAGCCTTGTAGCTCCAGCACAAAAAGATGGTTCAAACACTTTGTCTTCGCTGACAAAATGCCGTTAAGGTGTTGGGAAGTTTGATCATCATAATTATTCAAATGTTGACAGATGGAAGTGACAAAATAGTAGTTTAGATACTAATCACTACAGAGTAACTAGGGTCGATAAAACCCACGTGTTCATTTGTATTTTCTGCCATGCCCTCAGCAAATATGGCTCCGTGGCTTGTTTACACAGGCAAACGTATCATTCTGGTTTATATTAAGGAGGTCATGACTGGGGAAACCTCCGCCCCCCTCTGCCTTTATGGTGCATGTTAGAACAGGAAACCCTTATCTGCTGTAATTATGTGTTTATAGAGGCAGCGATATCCTCGAGAAAGGAGATTACAGTCTGCTGGGGCTAATTCTCAAGGGGCGGCCTATTGCAAATCATTGTGGAACGCTGCTGGTGATAAGGCATGACCAATCCGTGCTATTAAAACGAAAAGGGAAGCAACATTTGTGCAGCTGTAGTTCATGTTTCCCATGTTTGGTGCTCTTATGAACGTGGGTACATTATTGGACACTAAAAGAAACTTGGTGAAAAAACACTGAAAACTCAATAATTCTTCAGTTATTGCTACACTGCTTGCCCTTACCCTGGATACCCAGTCTGGATATATAATAACTCTACTGGTAAGTGTGTATTTCTTTGATACTCAGCACTCTATTCTATTGGCCTTTACCATTACTTGAATTCTTTAACTTATACCACCATTCAAACATTCTGGATTATTGTTCATTTTTAATATATAAAACCAATTTGACTGCAGATAAATGGACAAAGTAATTCCGGTATGTCAATCCTTTCAGTAGTTTTGGGAAGTGCTTATATGCTAGATCTTAAATGTGTCCAAAATGATAAACAGACTGATAAATGAGTCTAAAATGAGTGAGAAAATGGTAGAACAGTAAGAATTAAGGTCAGCAAAGCGATGGGTTATGATGAGAACAAAAGTGTTGTTATTTAAATAAAGTTAATATTCAGAATACGGTTTTAGCAGAAATGACATCTGTCACTTTACTGTAGGGTGTCTTTCTTAAGGCTGCATGACACCTTTTACAACTGACTTACACCTTCTGAAGATTTAAAGAAGCTTTGATTCAATGAATGTCAGCTGTTTTATTCAACTTTTAGCCCAAAAGGTGTTATGCAACTGATGCCCCTAAGCATAAGCCTTTATAAATAGTTATAAAAGGTATACACTACTGTGCAAAAGTCTTGAGTCTTGAGTCATTTTTTTATTTTTTGCTTTGAATCCCCTCATTGGTGGAAATATCCTATTTTCTGTCTGTATTGAGTAGATTAAATTAATCAAATGAGAAAAAACGTTTTACTGCGACAGGCTACAAAGTGCCTAAATAAATGTATATGCCAAGCTGGCCTCTAGGTGGCGCAGGACCCTGACTCATTATGACTTATTTGTGGTGTAGCATCGCCTAGTGAATATTATCAATGCAAAAATGTGATGCTTCAAAAGCCAACATCTGCAGATGTAAAGGTTCAAACTCCACAAAACTGGATGCATATACAGTAAATGCTATTTACCCAAGTTCAGACTAATCAACCATAAGATGTTTATTCCTCTGGCATGGTTTAATCTGTCTTCTAAATTCATTTTTTTCTTTAAATCCTTTACAAAATTGAAATAGTGCTCTTTTACCAGTTGAAGCGGTCAAATCATTCACCTTTCATGTCCTGCTTGGACCCCCTGATCGCCACTTTTTCTTTCAACTTCTGAGTCATATAATGTGGCATGTCTAGTTTTAAAGGGAAGAACCAAAATTACTCGTATGACCAGTAATTCCAAACTTTAAAAGGATGTGTGTGTTGGCTAAAAGAACAGAAACAGTTTAACAGCTCTTGAAATAATTAAAATCTGTCACATGTTTTCAACAAGGTTTAGGCATAATTCCATCCCCGCTCCAATCTTTTCTCTAACAACATTCAGTTAATGCTGCAGTTATCCATTTGTTCAGCTCCAGATCATTTTCCTTTCCTGCCTAATTTGCTGCTCATTTATCTCTTAAAATGAAAGACGTTAGTGTAAGCAGTGGCTATTTTTCCATTACGCTGATCAAGCTAGTTTTGTAATGCAAATTTATCTTTTCAGTTGTCAGGGAAACCAGGGGTCACCAGTGTTTAGAACAGTGGGGGTCCTCCTATCTCCAGGAGGTTAAAAGTGTGAGCCCCACCCACTTTCAGTGTAAGAAAGGACCCCAACACAGATTTATGAGCTGAAGAGCCCAAAACAGCACAAAACAAACCAAAACATGTGAATTTGAGACAATTTCAGTCGTTAGAACATGATTAGCCTTTCAATGATCCAATTCAGTCTATACTTATGAAGCTTAATGGGTCTCCATTCTGGGACCAAAAATGATAAAATATTATGTATAATCATCAGAACAATTCTGAAAGTAAGTGCTATCCTTGTAAAAATGTTAAGTATGATCATTTCTTAAAAATTGTAATAGAAAATATCTTAAATACTACTATAGCCACAAATCTCATGTTTTCAAAGTTGATAAACAGTTGCCATAGACCAGGTACAGACATTGAACACCCAAATGACATATTATCATTTTGACCCTCAGGTTCTGCTAGCCTGCTATTTCTTTTTTTTCTCAATTGTGTTTAATACTTCCGGAACAAGTGCAAAACTCACTTTTTTCAAGGTTAAGCTAAAGTCATGGGCTGTTGGTAGCATATAGGCTATACTATGCATTTTCATATGCAGCAAATAGAAATGCCCACCCCAAAACTATGAATAAAAATACCCACCCCAATGAATAAAAATGCCCACCCCAAAACTATGATTGCCCCTGCCACTGGGGAAATCAAGAACCGGGCCTGTCATAGACAAAGTAATCCTCTAAAACTGTAAAAAGAGTTTTCACCAAAACTCTTCAGTTCATGGCTAATCTACCCCATTTATCTGTCACTTGGCCTCATGCATATGACCAGTAAACCAATGGCAGTGTCTCATGGTATAGCACACCCCTCTACTATATTACGTTAATGTTTACATTTAGCAGACACTCTTATCCAGAGCGACGTATATCAGTGCTTAAGTCGTCCACGTCTGTTCTTCATACCTGTAAAGCTATACTAAAATCAACACCTGCTTTTAACCAAGTTACTGCCAGCTAAGTTACAC
>JBBJLS010071309.1:0-11197 GCA_037577275.1 Bryconaethiops microstoma | reverse complement strand
TATATAATAAAATTAATTCATTAAGGGGAGCTACATAAAGGTCAGTTTACGTTAAATTAGTCTGCAAAGTAAATTAATTCGATCAAATTAACCACTAATTTATCATCATTAACATTCAATTCAGAAGCCATAGGTTCACGGGTCATTTTAGAGATAAATGAAATGGCTATATTTGTGCTGTAGACATCATGACCCCTTGATCCTATCCTTACCACTGCATAAACAAGAGAGAGTTTCTCTACAAATAACTATTTCTCATCAAGCCACTCTGATTTATTTATTAATGTCTCAGGCTCTACACTTTGAAAAATTGCTGTTTCATGTGGGATGCTACAATTACGTTCTGGATTTCAGATCTAAACAGAAATGCATGTGATTTGGATGTTTGTTATGTTTCCTTATACCCTTGTAAGTGCAAATCTGTTGTTAATTTTAGCAGATTTTAACCCTCCATACAGAATCTTGTTGTGATTCTACGCTCCGTCCTGTGAACAAGAATGTTTTTATTATCTTATAAAATCGCTGTCGCGTTACAGTGAAAGTAGTGTCAGGTTTTGCTCTACGCTTGTTAATGCATGTTTTTCAAGTCTTTTACTTGATGCACCTTCAAAATGAAACTGAGATCCTGCTGGTGTGGGTTCCCATAAGTTTCCTCTCTTTCAGTGATGCACACTATTCACTACGAAACACAATGTACTTAAAATGTGCTTGACTCTACCTTAACTTGCCCCTGAAAATACTCCAAACCCCATCATTTCAATTTTGTGAAACCGACCCCCTAATTTTACCTTAAAAGTAGATTTAAGGCATGAGTTTGAAACCCCGTAATCTTTAATTTAAGGTGTTGATTCAAGAGGTTCTAATCTGTAGGTTTTACCCCTTAATCAGCATTAATCTGTGCACATTTCCCCTTCATTTTCTTTCATTTCCGGTATGGGGAAATTAAGGTCAAAATTAAGGTCATTTTAAGGAGTAAACATATGCTGTTTGGTTTTATAGTGATTAGACTCCCTTTATGGAGAATCTTTAGCTGCTACACGTGACGTTGTTAACTCTTAGTCACCAGTGGACAGACAAGACACATCACCATTTGTATCCGTCAGGTGTCTACAAGGTGTCCAGCTGACCACTTGTGTTCAGATTTTGTCACTTCCACTAGACAAAAATAACAGCATACTATAGTGCTGTATGACTATAATTTAGATAAAAGCGTTTAAACCTTCAACTTTCTCTGATTCTTTTAAAGAGCGAGCTGTACAGATTGACATCTTAACAACAGACACTCACGCAACACTTCATCCAACTCGTCATAAAATGGGCGAGTCAAAAATCCAGTCCTTCCAGATTTGCTACTGTTTTCTCTGGCTTTATGGTGCGCTAGCTTCAATTGTTTTATTTTACGCAGTCCTTCTCCAGTGAAGTATTTTCCTGTGATGTCCTCGTCAGGGATACATGAGGACACTTTAGTGTTTTTACTACAAAGGATGTGCGGTCATATGCGTCCCAGAGCACCTTAGAGTCAGCGGCCACGGACCAGTTTCATGGAAAACAATATTTTCACGGACCGGTACAAAAACAACTAAAAACAAAGTGTGTTTGTTTTTTCACTCATTTTTGCTATCTTGTAGGCTCGTCATGTGACCAAGACGAGCGTTTTGTTTTGTTTTTCTTCCAAAAATAAAAGATCTTTCAGACTCTGATAATCGATCAAATATTTTTTATTCTGTCTTTCTGTGCGGCCCGGTGCCAAACGATTCACGGACCGATACCGGCGCCGTGGTTGGGGACCTCTGGTTTGAGTGATCGGATCAAGACGCATTTTAAGTGTAAACTGGGTCAGTGAAGACAGAAGTCGTGAGGGTGTTAGAAATGTACGACCCAATCATTTCTTGTAGTTCTTAAATATTTTCTTTTTTCAGGAGCAAAAAGTACGCAAAGCGCCATTTCTCTATAGCTTGTGCTCATTTATTGTATTTTCTTGCACATACTTGCTTATGTAAAATGAATAAAAACTAAAGCAAATATATCTGGGAACACAACAAACAAACAAACAAAGAAATAAACAAAACAGAATTCAAGAAAACGGTAAGTAGATTTCCAGAGTCCCCACAGAATGGCTCGACTGGGGTAAAGACAAGGAAACAGAAAGGACTGAGAGGAAGAGTGAGCAAAGGAGAAATGGACAAAAAAGGGGGAGGGAGGGACGGAGAGAGAGAAAGAGAAGGATGGAGGTGATGAACAAGCCTTTTGCTAGCCACATACAATGCTTAACCTTAATTGGCCCTGAGTAAGTCAAGAAGTGCATTACACACCAAGCAAACTCATCTCTACAGTGTCAAAATCTCATCTTAACTGACATCAAAGCTCTTTTCGCAGATGTCAAAGGCCACCTGCTACTTATATGCACCTGGATTTCTTTTCACAGGCTAAAAATAAAGGGCCATTTTTAAAACTATTCATCTCATGTATACAAATAGCTGAAATAGTCACTTAAGAGCATGAAATATTATAGAAGGGAGGATATAAGCAAGGCTCATTTTTTGCTTTGTGGAATCAAATAGTGTGTGTGTGTGTCTGTGTGTGTGTGTGTGTGAGAGAGAGAGTGTTTCAAGAGCCGTTCTTGTAAAGCCACTATGGTTCTAAAGAGGTTACGCTGATGAACCACAGTGGAACTCAAAAGCTTTTCAGAAGTGACGCTTCATTGAGAACAATGACTTTGTGTCAATGGCAATCATGCAAAATACAGTTAATTAAATCCAACGCAATCAATGTGCTTCTGCTTTCCTCCTCAGTGGAGCTGGGTAAGGGGCCGAGCGATCGAACGAGAGCAGATCAGAAGCGGAAGATTTCTGACAGAAATATTGGCAGGCGAACAAGAGCTGAGCCACAGTGCCGAATTTCACCCCACGCACTGATATGAGAATATTTAATCAACCTGGATGTTTCATATAGAGGATAATGGAAACAAATACAATTTGCAATGTTTGTTAGGGCTTTACAGTGCGACAGTACAACCTGACGTGTTTTGGTGTGTATAGTCCGGAATGACATTTCTCTGCTGCCCGAGCCATCTCCTCAAGCCTAAAGATACAAGGAGCCTAGATAAAGGAGTTCCAACCACTCAGCATTCAGCACCAGCAGTATACTGATCACCGCCTGATCATCTGAAACCATCTGCACCTATTCATATATATATATGTTTTTATATGTTTTTTTAAATTCCCTCAGCAGAACACACTGTTATCTCTGCCTGATATGCAAATATCCACCTCCACAGTGTGGAGTGTAATGGAGAACAAAACACACTCCCCCATTTACACACTCACTGGTGAGTTTGTGCTATCCTGGTCTTCTGGGAGCTTCTGGTGAAACATCTGTTCAGTCTCTTGTCTGTTTTATTCAATAAAAGTACCACTGTCTTTGTTTCTTTGTTTTTTTTTTACTCTAAGATACAACACTTGTGTTCCATCACTTCATTATTAAAGGGACATGTCACCAAACACTCCCATCAGTTCAGTTTTTAATATGTAAACAGAGGGGATTCGGAGTGGATTTAGTGTGAAACTCACTCTGTTCACGATGGAAATGGTGGAGTCAGAACTGTTCACGGTGGAGATGAATGGAACCAGACATCTGCCTCTAAAATCTCCCTCACAGAGAGTTTTCCCATTAAATGGTTATGGTTGCACCACCTGATACCTGAGCCGTTGTTCTACCAGTTTTGAGAAGCTTTTGGTCCTAAAACTAAACCCATTCATGGTGGAGGGATACATGCAGGTTGTCCTGAGGCCCAATAGTCCCTAAAGAAAAGTGATTTCGTTCAGATTCTCCACTATTTTACCACCATCTACATTCATTTAAAGACACGTGGAACTTCACTGGGGGTGGATAGTGAATAAAACAGCTGTATTCACGTTCCATTCAACCTTCACTGCAAAGAAATCAGAGTCTCTACAACACACCAAATTGACCATTTATGCAGAAAATTAGTGGAATGTTCTTAAAATAAGGTATGAAGAGTTGCGAAAATGTATTGAAATGTTTTTGGGCTTTGCTTTATTTGTTTTGGACATAACATACTTTACCATAAATCACACACACACACACACACACACACACACACACACACACACATTTTAAAAATCACATGACTGCTTTGGATCAGCAGTGGCCTCATCTGTTTATCTTTATCTTTGTGTCTTTGGCTGTTTATCATTAGCGTGTCTTTATGTCACATCAGCTCTTTCACTAAATGTGAATCCTCTCTTTCTTTCTCTCTTTCTTTCATTCTTACACACACAAGTATCTGAACTTTACTCTTGTTGTGTGCTGTCCCACATGGACGTCCATGTGTCCCACTCATGTTAACACAGCCCCTGTAGTGTGGTCCCATACACCCTCATTACGGAGAACAGAGAGGGTGTGTGATCCACCCACGCATCAGACATACACAATCAGCTGGAGGACCAGGCTGGAGCTGGACTCAATCCAGCAGAGGAACACAAAGACCAGCCTGTGTGGAGTACTGACATACATATGTATATATGTCCACACACACACACACACACACACACTCACACACACACACATGCATGTGTGTGTGTGTGTGTGTGTGTGTATGTGTGCGTGTGCTGAAGTCTTGACCCCCCATTTCTTCGTGTTTTACTTCCAGACATCCAGACTTTCTTGTATTTTTAATGTAATCTTGAGGAACAGTTTCCAGGCTTCCTGAAAGACTTTCAAAAACTTTCTTTTTCAGTCCAGTCCCTGAACCAGACCAGTTTTAGAAGAATGTTTTTTGTTTGTTAAGCCACAAAGTGACCTACGTATGAGTCATTCAAGCAGGACAAAGCACATCTAACCTAACAACTGAACCAGTGAAGAAACAGATGCAGATGATCAGGCGGTGATCAGTATACTGGTGGTGCTGAATGCTGAGTGGTTGGAACTCCTTTATCTAGGCACCTTGTATCTTTAGGTACGTTGCAGTCTGTCACAGTAAAACATTTGTTCCCCTTTCTTTCATGTAATCTACTCAATGTGGCAAAGATAAGACAGTGTTTCAGGCAGAAAATAGTATTTTTACACCAACAAGGTAATTCAAAGCATAGTATGAACAAATGGGGTGGATCAAGACTTTTGCAGATGATGCAAGATGATGCAAAATGATTCCAGATGATGAGGCAGTGATCAGTATACTGGTGGTGCTGGAATGGAGGTTAGGATCATGGGTTTGATGTGGAGGAACTCCAGTGTTCTGCTGAGAACCTGATCCCAACACAACTGAACACCTTGGAGAAGAACTGGAATGTTCATTGTGAGCCAGACACCAGTATTTGACATCAAAATTGCTCTTAATGGGCACAAATTTGTAGAAGGTCTTCCAGAAGAGTAGAGGGTATTATAGCTGTGAAGGGGATTCAGATTGAGACCCCTGGTTTTGGAATAGGACATCCAGAAAGGTCATAGAAGTGAAAAGGTTGGGCGTCTGGATACATTAGGCCACACAGTGTATACAATACATATGGGACGTTTGTACCCATTCTTACGTATGTGTACTATGTACAGAGGTGGACAGTAACGAAGTACATTTACTTGAGTGTTGTACTTAAGTACAGATTTTGAGTATCTGTACTTCATTCGAGTAGTTTTTTTTTTTTGGAAACTTATAACTTTCACTTCACTACATTTAAAGACAAAACCGTACGTTTCACTTCCCTACATTTCTATCAAGGTTCTCGTTACTCGTTACCTTCAGTTCTGAAAGTGGGTGTTACTCTCTCACTTTTCTAAAACGTGATTTTTTTTAGCAGATGGCAGTCTATCAGAAATCACCAATAGTGTTAGGTCACGTCTTTACGCTGTAAAGGTCTGCGTGGGACTGATTTTTCATCCGGCTCCTGCAAGTTTCTGTTCCGCTCCCGCAGAAATGTGTACTACTCCGACCCGCTCCCACCCGCATCTGTTATGATTTTTCCCGATCCCGCCTGCTGAATCCCACAAGCGAGGGTGGTGGAGTATAGGGTGAGCCGGAAATAGCGGACACATTTTAAATGCTATAATATCTTGACCACCAAATTTATTTTTTGCCTAACTGACATACAGGAATTTATGAAACATAGCTGTATTATGTGGGCACGACTCCGGCTGCGAATTAAAGATTTTTTTCCACAAAAAATACAACCAACAACGTTTCTAACTAGGCTACAGACCTGAATTTAAAAAATATCTAAACAGTCTCAATAGAAACATTTCACAGTAAAAATGAGAGAAATCAGACTCCAAGCACCCACGGGCACCATCACCCCGGGCAACGCAAACATCCGCAGGTTCGGTCGCCTACCACATATGTTGTTCCCCACATAAAAACAAACTGTAAAATGTATTCATTGCAAATGTAAACTTTGTGGGAGTCCAGACAACAATGTCTTTGTCCCGCTCCTGCGAACACATCACTCTATTCCCGCCCACTCCTGCAAGAAAGTCTCAAATATGGACCTGCCCGCATGCTTTTGCGCCGCGTCCTGCAGGTCCCGCAGGCATCCTGCCCCGTTGCAGACCTCTACATTGTAACAGTGCAACGCCAGTGTAGTGTACAATTCATAAAAAAAGACTGGTCTTCTTTATCAGTTCGGGTTGTGTTTCATTCTGTAACATTCTACCTTATTCCTTATGCTGCATCTTCTACAAGCAAGTTAGATGCATTAGTTATTGTAAGTGTGGTGGCTATAAATCAACAAAGCAGTGAAATATGTACTTTTAATACTGAAGTATTTTTGGAAGCAAGTTCTTCAGTACTTAAGTAAAACTTGACTGTATGACTTTCACTTGTACTGGAGTAACATTTGACTAGTGGTGTCTGTACTTTCACTTAAGTAACAAAGTTAGGTATTTTGACCGCCTCTGGTGGGGAGTGCAAGAGGCAGCCTAAAATACAGCAGTAGAAAAAAACAGCGGTGTGTACCCAGGAGCAAACTGTTTTTTTCTGCTAAATACAAACCTAAAGAACTTTAGTGATGTGGAAATACCACCAATTGTACTGCAGACGGTGTAAATCCATGTTGAAACAGAGTCTCTGAAAGTACTATCTAATGAACGACACATCTTTCAACATTTGGCTTGAGAAAAACAGACTCAATAGAAAGATCATATAAAAAATTATCATGAGAAAGATCAAGGTAAACCAATATTCAACTGATTCAAGTCAGTGGGATGAAAAAGCATTCCTGTCTGCAGAAAAGTTGCATCATGCAGATCTTTCCGTCTCCCGGGGCAACAACAGCACACTGTGCCGAGTCCCAGGAGTCGACTGAACAGACTCCAAACAAAACTGCTTCTTCTTAAAGTCAGCAGGAGATGCAGGTTTGGCTCAGGGAAGTCGAACAAAAGGACAAAAATGACCACATCTCATTTTTGCTGCAGTCCTCAAGGTGGTGGAGGTGGTGGGGTATCGTTAATGTGAAGGGCCTGAATTTCCTGATGGCGTCAAAAGGTCAAGACTCCCTCTCACCAAACCCATGCGACTCATTCCTAGATTTATTTCCATATGGCAGCTCTCGCTTCATGAATCCTCTCCGTTTGTAAATGGAGGAACAGATATTTTACTATGATTTGAATTTCATGAAAAATTCATGTAGTGCATTTTTTTACATATGGTTTTTGTCATCAAAACAAAAAAAAAGAAAACACTGGAAAAAATGGATAGAAGCTTTCGGTACATAATACAAACTGAATGCAAATGCAATTCATTTCAGCAGGATGACAGAATCCGAGAGCAGAAAGATGCACGGAGCATGATTAGAATCTGATCTCATCCGGAGGAGGACGGGTTTTCGAGTCTTCCGGGTCTCAGCGTTCCTTTAGGAATTTCTTTCTTTTTGCGGTTCCTAAACACATTCATACTGAACTGAATTTGAACATGAATTGATGTGAGGAAAACAATTAGTATGCTGAACAATGCAGTGGGGAAAAACAGCACTTAATCCATAGATCATTTATAATTCTCCTTTAGATTGACAGACTAAAACAAATAGCAGGAATTCTCATATTCTTCCCGGCCTGTATACAGCCCAGACAATTTATAGCTATTGATTGCATTATGCAGGCTGCGCTGCGAGCAGCCTGGGCTGCAGGCGAATACTGGCAGGTGATTTTTGGCTCCCCTGTGGAGAGGGGCTTGGAAAAGCCAGTGGTTGCAGATGCAAGATAACTTCACAGCTTTCTAGCTGTTTCTGCACCCACCACGAAGACCCTCTGACCGAGTGTGGTCGTCCCAATTAGCTGCTCCAAAAGAACGCGTTCAACATGAAATAAAAGTTTGAGTTCCCCTCTTTTGACTCTTTCTTCTCTTGGCTGGCATATGTGCTAGTTCTGGCGTGGCGATGACTAAGGCTGCACTTTCGAGGACTGCAGGCCGTCGTGCCGAGCGCCTTCCTCTGAAACGTTAAAAACGCAGAGCTGCGAGCGAACAGGCGCGTTCCCCAACACGTGCTTCAGACGAGCAGGAAAAACAGACCAACACAACGAGACTAAACGCGATTCGGCTTATCTGAGGTATTTACAATATTAACAAAAAGCGTTTTAAGCCGGGAGACCGGGATTAGGCAGGATAATTGTATTCCCACACTGGTTTGTCAAGTTTGCATGTATTACTTCCACAATCGCATTGTGTTTAACCGATGCCAGGAAACTTATCAGAGAGCTTATGCAGAAGCTTAGAGCTGAACTAACACCGCAGCTGCAATTGTTCCTATGCTTCTTTTTCTTCTCAGCTTTAAACTGGTCAAGAGGGCAGTGGGGCGCCTGCTGGCTCTTTGAATCTGGTCACAAAGCCAACTGGCTCTGCCCAGACCAACGGCGCCCAAACAAACTGATTAGCAAACACTGTTTGGGCTAGCAGAGTCAACACAAAGCAAATGACACACATAAAGAGACGAAATACAGGAAACTGTTAACCATGGAGAACGTAGAAGAGTGAAAAATTTGCTTTGGTATGGAAATAATTGATTTATTCAGATCCTGGACAAGGGTTAAACAGGAATGGCTTCACCAATCAATTAATCAATCCATCCATTAATCCAGCCATCCACCCATTACACACATCCATCCATCCATTCATCAGTCCATCCAACTATCCATCCTCTGGTTTGGAAGTAACTATCCTGAAGGTTCTCTGTTTTCCGAGATCTTGTGTTTTTGTGTTTGTTTCTAAAACCTAAAATAAGAGAAATTTCTTCATTTTTGTTCTTTATGTTAATTTGCGTGTGACGCCGTGTTTAAAACCCCAGTAGTGGTTTTTATTACAAACAAAGCTCAGCATGACGTCTGACACCTCGAGCACCAACACAAACCGGGGGAACGTCCATATAAGGAGCTGTTTTACTATATGATGACCATTTACCATTTGTTTTGCTTCTGGCGCACATCCGTGTCACTTGTGTTCGAAGGGCTAAGTAGCTTTAAACCAGTTCTAGACATGCCTTTGACTGTAGAATCATAGTGTAAGCAGATTTCGCTCAGTTCTAGATATGTCGCTTGCTGTAGATATATCGGGGAAGCAGGTTTCAGTCCTAGATATGTTCCTGACTGTAGATCCATACTGTAAGCAGGTTTCAGTTCTAGGTATGTCCTTAATCCTATCACTCAAACTTATATTCCTACTCGCTCCCTCCACTTATCCAAAGAATGTCGTCTGGCTCTGCCATCCCTACACACATGGTAAACCCAGTCCAGACTGGTCTCATTCTGGTTCCCAATCTAGACTGGTCTCATTCTGGTTCCCAATCTAGACTGGTCTCATTCTGGTTCTCAGTCCAGACTGGTCTCATTCTGATTCCCAGTCCAGACTGGTCTCATTCTGGTTCCCGGTCCAGACTGGTCTCATTCTGGTTCCCAGTCCAGACGGTTCTCATTCTGGTTCCTAGTCCAGATCGTTCTCATTCTGGTTCCCAGTCCAGACTGGTCTCATTCTGGTTCCCAATCTAGACTGGTCTCATTCTGGTTCCCAGTCCAGACCATTCTCATTCTGGTTCTCAGTCCAGACTGGTCTCATTCTGGTTCCCAGTCCAGACTGGTCTCATTCTGGTTCCCAGTCCAGACTGGTCTCATGCTGGTTCTCTGTCCAGACCGGTCTCATTCTGGTGCTCAGTCCAGACCCGTCTAATTCTGGTTCCCCGCTGGTGGAATGAGCTGCCTAAGGGGATTCATCTGTTCAGAGAGCATCTACTCTCCAGAAGCTCTATAAATCACGCAGCTGTTCTTTCTGAACAGGCCCTAAAGTTTTTGTTTCCCAATATTTAATTCTCCTTGGATATAAGCCAAATGAATGTAAGGTATTGTAGCATAGAGTAATGTAATGTTATTTAGTGTAATGTAGAGTAATGTAGTGTAATGCAGTGTAGTGTAGTGTAATGTAATGTGATGTAGTCTAATGCTATGTAGTATAGTGTAATGTAGTGTAATGCTATGTAGTGTAATGTAACGTAGTGTAGTTTAGCATAATTTAATGTAGTGTAATGTGATGTGTAATGTTGTGTCATGTAATGTGATGGAGTGTAATGTGATGTGATGTGTAATGTTGTGTAATGTGATGGAGTGTAATGTGATGTGATGTGTACTGTTGTATCATGTAATGTGATGGAGTGTGGTGTAATGTGGTGTGATGTAATGTGATGCCGTGTAATGTGATGTTATGTGGTGTAATGTGGTGTGATGTGATGTAATGTGATGTGATGCCGTGAAGTTATGTAGTGTAATGTGATGTGATGTAGTACGATGTCATGTGACATAATGTGATAAGATGACGTGTAATGTGATGTGATGCAGTGCAATGTGATGCAGTGTAATGTGATAGAATGTGATGCAGTGTAGTATATTGTTATGTGATGTAGTGTAATGTAATGTGGTGTAATGTGATGTTATGTAGTGCCATGTGATGCAGTGTAATGTGATATAATGTGATGCAGTGTAATGTGATATAATGTGATGCGGTGTAATGTGATATAATGTGATGTGATGTGATGTGATGCAGTGCAGTGTGATGTAGTGTGATGTGATGTGATGTAGTGTGATGTGATGCAGTGCAGTGTGATGTAGTGTGATGTGATGAAGTGTGATGTGATGTAGTGTAATGTGATGTTATGTAGTGTAATTTAGTGTGATGTAGTGTAGTGTTGTGTCGTGTCATGTTATGTTCTTT